>MU226887.1:1355202-1370806 GCA_018584345.1 Thuja plicata | reverse complement strand
GTCACATTTACTAGCCATGCCAACACACAAGGTGCACATGTGTCAAGTGACACAACAATTTTACATGAGCATGACTTATGACACATTTACTCAATTAAATAAATTACAATCATACACCACACTTTTATGAATAAAAATACAATACAATGATGTCCATGTCTCTTTATATAGACAGGGCCTTAGCATCACAGTTTTCACATAGGTCCATTCCTGAATCCCCGATTAGTACCATGGTCAACTTTCCTGCACACTCATTGCAAACATCAGTAGGTCTAATAAATCAACACATAAAAACAATAGAATACATAATGTAAGTCAAACACACATTCATTCACACTCGTATCAAAGATTTATTGAACTTTAACAATATTTGCATCTATCCCATATGCATAAACATACTCTTAATAAATCTGCATCTTGATTACATCTAACATCCACATACTAATCCAATATACAAAACCATCAAAAACTAAGTCTTAAACATGAATCTGCGTCACTCACACATTGTGTCTAATAAATTCCCCAATTACATAATCAGGTGTTGTATACAAGCAAAGGATTCCATAGATCCATAAAGTAATACATGTGTCCCAAAAGTCTGACTATAACAAAATCTGTATCGACAAGAGAACATATAAATGAGAAATAGTGTTAAGATTATGTCAGACTGGGGTAGGAATCACAGTACCACTGATCCTAAGGATCATTTGAGAGAATTTGGGGCCCTATCTATGGAGTTTATCCATGATCAAAACTATTTGATGTGTCTATTTCCTTGAAGTTTGGGTGGACCTACCATGGAGTGGTTTTCTCGACTACCCACCGGCATCAAGACATTTGATGAGATTTCAAATCTCTTTATACAACATTATTCCCACAACATACAACATCCCATCAACATCAGGGACCTTTGCACTCTCAAGAAAAGACAAGGGAAGCCATTCCTGATATTTCTCCAGAGATGGAGACAACTTTGCACTAAGTATCCTCACAAAATACTCAAATATGAGAAACTAGATATCTTCTTGGACAATCTCACTCCTAATTTTGGGTATCAAGTACAATTTCAAGGTCCCCTTAATCTTGGTAGCATGATTAAGAAAGCTATGAGGATAGAGGCATTTATGGTTACGAAAGGGGAGGTGACTTTATAAAAAGACAAAAAACAAGGTTCCTCCACTTCCAACAAAGATAAAGGGAAGTTTGTCAACAAAAATAGGGACATTGTGAATGATGGAGTGGTTGATAATGTGACCCCGGCTCCTTCAAAACTAGCCTTCAATCTCACTTCTAGTATACAAGCGATTAAAAATACTGAAAAGGCTACAACAAATACTCAACCGCCTTCTAGATTCTCTGGCAACAAACCTTGGGCCCCTCGACGCAAGCATAAATTTATTTCCTTGGGAGAACTGCTTAATGTGGTTTTTAAGACTTTGGTGCAAAATCAGATTCTCACACCTTTGGACAAACATCTATATGATCTACAACCATGACCCCATTGGTGGAATGACAACACATATTGTGACTATCACTAAAACAAGGGTCATAAGACTGCTACTTGTCTTCAGTTGCATCATAAGGTCCAAGATTTGATTGATATTAACATTATTATTGTGGAAAATCATAATAAGAATTTAGATCACCAAGCATTTAAAGATCCCTTTCCTTGTCATGAGAAAGATGAGTCTTCCAATGCTAAGAAAAATAATGCCAAGGTTAACTATGCACATGCCACTTATGACAATGTCATCAACATGATTGAACCTATTGAAGTGGAGTATTGTAATGTGATTGTTACCAAGGGTAGTGGGGATGCTCCTAAGCCTAAGATCCCATTTTTCTTGAGATGCCATGGGTCTCACTCATCTGAATCTGAGACATCTCAGGATTCCACAAAAGTTGTTACTAGAGCCCGCGCTAAGATCACTCTCAAGGGTCTTGACACTCCTGCTACTACATCTGCATCGAAACAAACCACAAATAAAGTTGTTTTTGGCCCCACCAACAAGACCATGAAAGTGGTCCCCACACCTCCTACTACTAGCTATAGCATTCTCGACCAGCTGCAAAGAACCAACACTCAAATAACCATCTTTGAGCTATTGAAGATCTCTCCTGCTCACAAATAGATTTTGGATAAAGCCCTTGTAGAGGCTAACGTCCCCAAAGACATCAATCTTGATTATTTTCAAGCTATGGTGGGTCACTTAACTTCACTAAACTATTTTTATTTCTCAAAAGAAGATGATCATTTGATTAGTCACCTACATAACGCTCCTTTGCATATAGAGGTCATGATTGGAAAACTAGTCCCCCACATCCTTATTGATAATAGTGCTGGTATCAATATTTTCTCTGCTCACTTTCAAGCTCAGCTAAGTTATGATGAAGATCACATAGATTCCCACAAGAGAATTACTATCAAGGCCTATGATGAAGAAGAAATAAATTCTAAAGGTTTAGTTGTGCTACCCATTAGGGTTGGACCAGTTGAAAGAGATGTCACATGTCAGATGTTGGACCTTCCTCTTGCTTATAACATCCTACTGGGAAGACTATGGATCCATGAAATGCAAGTGGTTCCCTCTACATATCATCAGTACATTAATTTTCCTTTCCAAGGTGCAGAGGTGATAATACCTGCTAGTATGGACTCTTCTTGTAATGCGCTCACACAATTAGCTGATAGTCTTGTTTTGACTAATAGAGAATACATAGAATTCTGTGATGCCAAGCTTAGAGATATGGAACATACTTTGAAAATCAAAGACATAGGCATGGAGGGGTATCAAATAGAACTAGTGCTATCATTAGTAGCTCTCCCTCCATCTCCTTGTTCTTACGGGAGACCTTCTGAGAACTGTAAATCTTCTACTTCTCCCCCTAAAATAGTTTATGATGGTGTCTTTGTATGAGCTTCAACACCACTAGAAGATGAAGATGAGGAAAGAGCTATTAAATCTTGGCTTTCCAAAGGAAAGGACATATCTGAATAGATTGCCCCAGGTTTTGAACTAAATCCCAATAGTGAAGGTCTTAAAATTATGAAACACTTTGGATACAAAGGGAGTGGCCCGATAGGGGTGAATGGTAATGGGTTAGTTGAACCTATTAAAGATACGGGTCAAAAGACAAAAGACACAACTGGTTTAGGCTTCAAGAAGATCTTGTTCCATCTAGGGATTAACAAATTTGTGCCAGAATTGGATCCTCCACCAGAACCTGAAGGCGCAGCTACAACTGACACCATAGAGGATAGCTCCAACAAGGATTGCTTTTCTTATCCCATTCCTCCAAACCTGGCATCATTCTTTGATGAGCCAGATAATTTCATGTTGTGTACTAATACATTCAAGACTAATAGAAATTCTAATAAAACCACTCAATTTGATGCATTGACCTACAAACAATGGAAAGTGTTACAAGATCCTAGTTTCCAAGGTGAACGATACATACCACCAGAGTTTCAAGAGCAGTTGGCACAAGAATAGGCTGGTGTTGTAAGAGCTCCCAAAACTTCATGGTGCAAACATCCCAGTCAAATTTTGGACATAGATTCCCATGAATATGAGTTTGATAGTCTTTCAAAAGGATCTTATGAAAAGCTTCTCGACATAGGTGAAGGGTCTAGTGAAAGTTCTAATGAGTCCGAGTCCATAAATGTTAACGTGTCTTCTACTATGGTTGCTAGGATTCAAAAGGATTTGAATACACCTTTGGATGAGATTGCTCTAGGTCTCAACTTACTAGTCAGCTCTTTTGATGACTATACCATGAATGCACTTGAACCCGTCACTTCTCTCTCTCTCCAACATCCCAAGCTAATAGACTGGAATTCCCCTTCCTCATCTAATGAATTCCTCACATTCCAGAATGACTATGATCTAGCCTTCTATCTTCACATTGTTGAACTTGTAACATCCTCCACTAGTGAAGAAAGTATCAACATGATCAAGGCTGATATCAAGTATCTTAGTCATAAAATTAAAAGAAGAAAAAATAGGCGTTCTGATGGTGAAAAAAACATTGTGGTAGTGTCAGAGCCAAAAAAAGTAAAAGGAATAGATGTATCCAAAGGTGAAAACCTCTCTGAGGCACCTAAGGATGAGATATTTGATGCACTTCTGAGTCATTTCTAGGAACACTCATTGGTGCTAATTGAGCCAACTCAACTGGTAAATCTGGGTACAAAAGAACATCCACACATTATTCATATGGCCAAATAATTATCTATAGAAGAACTCAAAGAATTCATAGATTTATTCAACGAGAAAAAGATAAATTTTGCATGGACATATTCTGACATGCCGAGTGTGGATCTTGATCTCATCATGCATCACTTGTCAATAGCTCCAGGTGTAAAATGAGTCAAGAAAAAACTTAGAAAGATGCATCCACATGTGGCTCTACGTTTCAAGGCAGAGTTGAAGAAACTTCTAAAAGCTGGGTTCATCAGAGCCATTGATTATGCATAATAGATCTCCAACATAGTTCCAGTGTCAAAGCATGACAAACCTATCAGGGTCTACACGGACTTTAGGGACTTAAATAAGGCATTTCCAAAAGATGATTTTCCACTACCCAACATCGATATGATTGTGGATATGATAGTAGGATACAAAATGTACTCTCTAATGGATGGCTTCTCTGGCTACAACCAAATCAAAATTATGCTAGAGGATCAAGAAAAGACTACTTTTACTTGTGCATGGGTACTTTCTATTGGAATGTTATGCCTTTTGGTCTTAAGAATGTTGGAGCCATGTATCAGAGAGAAGTCACTACCATATTTCATGACATGATGCACAAAACAATGGAGGACTATGTGGATGACACCCTTTCTAAAAGTATGGACAGCAAGGCACATCTTACTGATCTAGGCCCTATACTAGATCGTATGGAAAAATTTAGACTGTATCTTAACCCTAAGAAATGTGCATTTGGAGTAACTTGAGGAAAATTGTTGGGTTATATTATCTTTGTGAAAGGAATTGAGGTGGATCCTACGAAGGTGCAAGCTATCATGGAAATGCCTCCACCTCACAATATTAGACAAATTAGAGGTCTTCAAGGTCAACTTCAATCTATTCGATGCTTCATCTCATAGCTAGCTGACAAGTCACAACCATTTACTAAAACTATACATAAAGGTGTGACCTATGAATGGATCAAAGAATGTGTACAAGGCTTTCAACAAATCAAACAATATCTGGCCAATCCACCTATATTAATGCCTCCTATTCATTGGAATCCATTAATCTTATACATCTCAGCTACAGAAACATCTCTAGGTGCTCTATTGGCTCAAGAAGATCAAAACCATAAAGAAAGAGAAATCTATTACATCAGTAGAACATTGGTCTCTTATGAAATGAATTATTCTGTAATTGAGAAAGCTTGCTTAGCAGTGATTTTTGCTTCCCAGAAGTTATGAAATTACATGCTTGCTCACACTACAAGGCTAATTACAAAAATTAATTCATTAAAGTACTTACTCAGTAAAGCTACCCTCACAGGTAGACTAGCTAAATGGGTCATGCTCCTTAGTGAATTTGATATTGAATATGTCGAGAGAAAAGCTATCAAAGGGAAAGCAATTGCAAATCAGTTGGTTGAGGCACCTATTATAGACAATCAACCATTAAGTATCAAATTCCCAGATGAATCCATCATGATTCTCACACATTAGTCATGGACCATGTTTTTGGATGGATCATTCACCAAGCAAGGGTCAGGGGCCAGAATCTTGTTCATCACACCTCAGTGGTATTCATTACCAAAGGCTTACAAAATGATGTTCCCTTACACAAATAACATTGTTGAGTATGAATCCTTGATTAATGGATTAAAGATCACAATTGAATGGTGTGTCAATGAGTTAAAGGTCTTTGGAGATTCACAGTTGATTTTTAATCAGGTGAATGACATCTATCAAACAAAAGATAAAAAATTGGTGCTTTATAAGAAGATGGTTGGTGATATTAAGAAATACTTTGCACATGTTACTTTCTAGAAAATACCAAGGGCAGATAATAAAGAAGCCAATGCCATGGCTACTCTGGCTTCCATGTTACAAATGCTAGAAAATGACTTCTGACATGAATTCCTAGTGGAGACATTATGCCACCCTGCCTATAATTATCCTAAATCCCAGATGATCTGTTCAGTCATTGGACATGACTCATCCTACCACCATCATATATGCTTCTACCTTCATGACTAGATCATTTTGGACACTTACACCCAAAATGAGAAATGTCACTTAATTCGCAGTGCTTCATAGTTTGTCATCGTAGCTAATGACTTATATAGACAAGGTATAGATTGTACCCTCCTTAGGTGTTTAGAACCTAATGAGTCCTAGCATGCATTAGTAGAGGTGCATGAAGGAATCTACAGATCTCACTCAAATGGTCTGATGCTAGCTTGTAAAATTATTAGAGCTAGTTACTATTGGCCGAATATGGAGAAAGAAGCTATACAATTTGCTAAATCTTGCAAACAATTCCAGCTTCATGGAAAATTGATCCACACTTCTGCAAAGGAGGTCATTCCTTTTGTCAGCTTCTGGCCATTTTAACAATGGGCCTTTGACTTAGTGGGTCAGATACATCTATCTTCTTCAAGGGGACATAAATACATCATCACTTCGACAGACTATTTTACCAAGTGGGTCAAGGAAGTGCCTCTCATCATAGCTGATGGTAGGTTTGTGGCTATGTTTATACTAAATTACATCATCTACAGATATGGTGTACCCTCCTCAATAATCACTGACAATGGGGGGAAATTCAAGAATAAGGATCTAATAGATTTATGCAGTAAGTTCAGAATCATTCAACACTGGTCCTCTATCTATTATCCCTAGGGTAATGGATAGGTGGAAGCTTCAAATAAGACCATTCTCAAGATCTTACACCGCATGGTACACAAATATGGATGAGACTAGCATCTCTAGTAGATTAATCCAGCTTTATGGGCTTACCACACCAGTATACAGACACCACCAGGGGCCATGCCCTTTGCTCTAGTTTACAGTGTTGATGCAGTACTTCCTATTGAGGTTGATATTTCTACCTTGAAAGTCTCTCTAAAGGGCCTCATTACTGATGATGATATCAAAATATCTCAGCTTCAAGAGCTTGAACTACTGGATGAACATAGAAAAGTGGCATTTGATCATCTCCGAGCTTATCAGAAGAGAATATCTAAGAGTTACAACAAGAAGGTCAGACCAAGAGAATTCTGATTGGGTGATCTCATCCTGAGAGAGAACCCCAAGAATCAACAGGAGCGGGTCCAGAAAGGAAAATTTAAACCAAACTGGCTTGGTCTGTATATTATCACTGTAGTATTTGGGTCTGGCGCTTACTAGCTCTCTACCACAGAGGGGGAACAACTCAAAGAGCCTATCAATGCTCTTCATCTAAAGAATTTATATGGTTGAGATGTCTTCTAAATGCTCATGTACATACTCTATTCTGAGAAAATCCTAAAAATTGCAAAATGTCCTAAAAAAATGATCATCTTAGTGAAAACCTGGCAAACAGGCACTTTGATGTATCTATTATCCTGGTGAAAACCTGGTAAATAGGTGCCTTGATAATACCAAAAAAATTGAAAAAATAAAAAATACAAAAAATTTGAAAAAAGAAAAAATACAAAAAAATTGAAAAAGAAAAAATATAAAAAAATGAAAAAAATGAAAATACAAAAAAAAGAGAAAAAGAGAAAAATATGCCATTGATGAAAACTTGGTAAACAGGCATCATGGTAGAAAAAATAGAATTTCAGCCAAGATGGTGAAAACCTGGTAAATAGGTGCCTCTTGTTCCGCAAGGCTCTATCTATCATGGCATCTCTTGGCTTTCTTGCAGTTTGCTTTCCTGCTTTAGTTTGATCGCTCATGCATTCGCTCTCAGCTACTTTCAATATTTTTTCCCGACTTCACATGGATTGAAAATGGTCACACTCAGGGGCATCTTCCTTGTCTAGGGGGCATTGTCCTATTTTTTGGAGTCTCTCTCCTCTTTGCATCAATCGCCAGTGGTTCTCACTGAGTCTGCATGCTGATGCCTATATCTCACATCGATCTTTATACTAGAGAATCTCTCTTGCGTCAGTCACCAGTGATTCTCACTATGTCCGCCTACTGTCTCTATACTACTGAGATTTCTCACATCAACTCGCTATTGACATATTTGATATCAATCCATTCATTACTTGGGGGCATGGCTCCCCACTTTGATTGCATCTTCAGTTTACCCTTGAGTCAGTAATCTTGTCAGTTCTAAAGGAGAACTCTCTACTGGCGCAAACTGGTGTTTCTTAAACACCCCAATCAAACAGTCTTTTTCAACACTCTCTTTGGACACATCTATGTTTTTCAACACACATCGGACATCACAACATAAACATATCTTGATAGAAATCAAACACATTGCACTCACAAGCACAACGATATTTTTCAACACACCAAACATAGGCACATTCGTAAACTTCAAAACGTGCTGAGCTATGATTGACTCTTTCTTTGTATGCTGTCTATTCTCATGAATTTCATTGATATTTTCTTTGTCTACTACTTGTGGGTATGGTTTCAATGATCCGACAACATCAAATAAATAGGTTGTATGTGATAAGAGCTCCTGCATTAAGGTGGGAAAGCCTCACATCCCTTAATCTTATTTATTTGTACACCAAGGGGAGGTTGGAACTATTTCCTTGACTGTTATTTCTCTGTTTGTTTACTTGTGTACTCTTACTATATAAAACTAGAAACAATGTTTAGGTCATCTTGGCTTTTGTACCCTAGTGCTTATGTTCATTTCCTACATTTTATCTAATGAAAGTCATACACATCCTCGTGGTCGCAGTGGCACCAGTAAGGATTGTATTGACTCTGATGTTCCAAAATACTCGATGATGATAATTATGCGATGAGTCCAACAACCAAGTCCTAGGGTTCCATTTATCATAGGCTTGCATTTACATTTTAAGCTTGCATCCCGATAGTTTTGGTGTTCTCTTCATTGTCTTCTCATTCTTCAAAGGTCCTCATATTTTGTCCTAGATTTCTCTTGACTGTACAAGTGTCTGGTACTTGCTCTTGATCTTCATTCATATTCTTTTGGTTAGTACCTGTCGTATATTGCAATATCTTACATGAGATGATTAGTACCATTGCATTTCCATACATTCATTTACATTTACATATCCATAAGCATGAGCATCCACTATAAGCATAAATCAAATCATACATAACATTTATCCATCTAACATCTATCATTGCATACATCAATAAAACATGGGCATAAACATTTTCATATTCATCTATGGCATACATTTCTAGTCCATACATCTAATCATATAGGAAATATCTCAAAAGACATAAAATTTTGATGCAATATATAAACAAGTACAATGATGCCAAAATTGAGCTCATATATATATATATATATATATATATATATATATATATATCAATCGGTCAAATGTACAAGGGTGCTACTCGAGCACAGTATATCAAAATGGTGGTACAACAATGTATATCATATATCTCATCTAGCCATCCCCACCTGGAGGAGGTGGAGGAGGTGGCATGTTTTCTATTGAGGAGGTGCCTGTGGTGGTACCTGTGGAGCGGCTTGTGCCCCAGCATACTCTAAAAAGGGCAGAACCTAGTCCACTACCTCAAGAACTATGATGGTGTATGCTGCATAGTAATAGGCTGATTGAGCAGCCTCATATATTGTCTCTATCTGAGATCTAGCCAGTGCCTCTTGTAATCCCTGAATCTCTCAGTCTTGCTCAGCCACTCAGGTCTCCTAGACGACCACCTGTATATGGAATTCATCTCACTCCCTCTTCACCTGTCTCACTCTCTCTCAACTCCTCCTAAGAGCCTCCTATAGCTTTGGTACCTATCCAACTGGTGGATCGGCTGTGATAGTATCATCCATGATGGTGTCCTCTCCCTGCTCAGTGGCTCTCTCCTAAGTACCATTTCTCCCTACACCTGCATCCGATCCTATAGGTCTAGAAGGAATGGAAATCTGCATAGTCCTTGACCATTCTATCCTCTCCTACTGTAGTGGTGGCTGTTGTACTTGCTGCTATAGTGGTGGCTACTACACCTACCGCTGTAGTGGTGGCTATCATGCTTGTTGCCGTGGTGGTGGCTGTACCACCTGCTGTACATGTGGGTCCATGCCCATAGGATCTATAAATCTAGGGAAGGGGTGTGGTAAAATATGATCCCTATATGTAGGTGTCATCCTTGCATTCATCACCCTTGCTAAGTAATCCCACCTGGCTGGTGGTATCTGAGCATCTATCATGCTCCTGCCTTGGTTTAACTATCTCTGTCAACCCTTCTTCATCTCATTGATAAATCAGGCATATGTACAATACTCCTATGAGATGTCCTGAGGTCTCCCAAACTTTTGCAAGACTTGTGTTAATAGGAAGCACTCAATAACGCTGATGGTGTGCCCAATCAAAGGACACGAACAAAACATATGTGGCAACTTGTGTCGTGCATCATCCCAAACTTCAGTGGCTATCTAGGGCTGCCATATAACTGCTGCCATGTCATCCAGTTGAGCTTGCCATTGATCCATCTTGCCTAGTACTGGCTGAGTCATGGGACCTATATATCTATATATATATGGCTTCAAGGGATGCCGAGTATCATGGAAAATTGGCCAACATACGGGAAGGTGCTCCTAGGCCCAAATTTGAAGAATGAAGACTCTTGCCGCCATAGTCCATGCACCCCAGTATACTATCTCATACATCTCATGATACATTTGTGTGAGCATACACTCACCCCATCTGAATCTCACTGCTAGTGTAGCTAACATCCTCTGTAGCATGCCTCCCCAGCTGCACTCCAATCCGTACTAACCTTGATCTGGTACCAGGTGGAAACTAAGGAACAGTGCCAAGACAACTGCTAATGTGTGATCCACATCGTAGCTGCACGTCAAATCCTCCCAAGAGATGGTCTGACCTATCACCAGATCATCTTGGAAGATTTCCCTCGATGCCAGTGTACGTGTCCTTGGCTAGGTGTCATACTCCATGCAAGCCCCATGGAATGGTACTCTTAGGATCTTGTATATGTCCTCAGGAGTGACCATCATCTCCCCCTATGGTAAGTGGAATGTGTTCGTCTCCAAATGGAAATGCTTGACAAGGGCACCCAGTAGAACATGATTTACCTAAATAGTGGGTGCATCACAAAGATACGATAAACCTAGATCATTGAGATGGGCACCATCAACATCTAACAGTCTCCGCAGCAGCTCACCCATGACATGATGATGAGACTGGAACATGATATTAGAGAAGTCAACCTACAAAGCAAGTGATGACATTTGATTAGTATCTCGACATGATGGTTTTTCAAAGAAATGATGACAAATGAAGCTATGAGACATTCTAACTGGCTGACTCTATGATATTAAGGATGACAATTTTTTGGACTGAGAAGGATTCCCATGCAAGGAAACTCTTTTCCCATGCGAGCTTTATGCCTTGTACGAGACAGGATCTCTTCTTGTGCGAGATTCCATCGCATGCAATGAAATCTCACACAACATTGGCACGCACTTTGTGAAAGCATGTGAAAGGGCCCCATGTGAGGAAGCCCTAACCCACATGAGGAATCTGATTTCTTGCACAAGGGGTGACCTTAGCTGGTGTGAGGGAACTATTTCCTCACGCAAGACTTGACGTGACAGACCTAAAAAGCTTTAAAAATATGCTAAAATGATCTAAAAATTGATAGAAATTGAAATACAGGATAATGTTTTGATTACTTACAGGTGCATCATACTCCGGTGGCCGGTCGTGTCATCGGGAGCGCTCGAATCAATGTGAATGCACGAGAATGCTATCAATGTCAGCTAGAGCTCTTGCCATCGCTAAAGTCAAAAGTGAATAATGATTTGAAAATTACCCCTCCGAGCCTTATATAGCTTTTGACCTAATTTTCAAAGGTGCTCTATTTTTCATAAAAATTGCACTCTTGGCTGAATCGACAGTTCTGAATCCATTGTCGTGATCGAAATCAAAATTTGACACTCCTAGGTAGCTTGAAATCATATTTTAAAATTTTGGGACCGATGCGACCGGATGCTTATGCAGTCAAAATTCTGACGTCGCCTTCTTCTTAGAATCATCTCTCATCATCATTTTCTCACTTTCAGCAATCTTTTCATGATAGTCAACTCTAGTCAATTTTGGTCAAACTTGGTCAACTATGGTCAAACCTAGTCAACAGGACCTCCCGATCAATCTAAATTGATTCTGTCTTCTCTTGATCTATCTCTAAATTTCTCTAGATCTTCGATCTTTCTTCTATCCACAATCTTTTATTGTCAATTATCTGTCGTGTCATCTTTCGATTTCGCTCCCAACGGGGTAGGATGATTACATCATTGAATCTTTTCACATCAGTCTCTAATCAATCTAATCTAAATCAAAAGTCCCCATCGCTAGGGGCATCTCATCACTTGGGGCATATTTATTTTTTCATACCTTATGGTCAAAATTGGATATTCCATGATCTTGAATCTCTAGGGGCATCTTGATGCCTCGCATCTTGTCATCTTTTCATCTATCTTTCTAGGTATCTGAGCAATCTAACTCGGATCCTCAAGGATCAAGCCTCATTCTAGAGATGATTCTTGACATCTCATTGTGTATTGGGGAAATCTAACCCTAATTCTTGAAAGTCATGCTTTGTTCTGAAGATGAATCTCAAAAGCTCTTTTAGACCGTTATCTAGGCAACCTAACCTAGTTCTCGGAGGGTTAACCTTCGTATTAGGGAAATATAACCCTGATTCTGGAGATAGTCCTAAATCTTCATTAGCTATCAGTGCACATTGGGGTAATCTAACCCCGATTTTGATATTCTCTCAAGCGGTATTTGGACCGTTGTCTTCACAATTTAACTTAGACTTTAGAGAATCATGCTTCATTCTGAAGGTGGTTCTACTTCTCAATTTGATTGGTGTCTTGGAAACCTAACCTAGACTCCTGAAATCTTCATCTTCACATCAGACTATTCTTTGATTCAATGCGCTACTCGCACATCAATTCAAAGAGGGGAAAAATGTAACACCCCAAAATTGGCACCTTACAATTCTAATCAATTTTGGTGCATTTTCTCATCATCGAAGTCCTATTTTACTAGGTAAATTCTCCTTCCTAATTGACTTTAATTGACTTAGTCTCAAATGCAGAAGCCCTGAATTTGCATAAATATCACACTATATTTAATTCCTAAAATTCTCAAGGTTTATTAGCTAAAAATCCTTATGATTAATTAAATTAATTCTAAAGTCCTAAATGCTTTTAAAGTAAATTAATTCCACCCCCTTTAGCTAATACACATAAAAAGGAATTGAATAGTTATTTAATTATTCGAATGGATTATCCTCAAAAAGGAATTCCATAATTCTATGTGAAAAGTCACTCATGTGGCAATAATTCATTTATTTAGTTAAATAATTCCTCATTTTGTCTCACCTTCCTCCATGGAGATGAAGAGTCATTCATTTCTTTCCAAGAAACTCTTCATCCTCTTTCCAGGTTCTTCTATATTATGGACTTCATTTTCTTCATTTGAGAGGAGCAATTTGAGAGCATCTAAACTATAGTCAATTCTTGTCTTAATTCTTTCATACTTTCAAGTTTTTTTTATTGCATAATTTAGCTTAATTTTATGTAGAGTAATATAATTTTGTATCTTAAACTAGTTTTCTTATGTATCTAATAGTTTAATTCTACCATCTTTCCAATTTCTTAGCTTAAAATATGCATTTAAATTCTTAGATTATAATTGCATCCCATACAGAATAGTTTCAATTTCAAGTTTTTATAATGCTTTAAAATCCTCCATTTTAGCAATGGTCATGGTTGTTGGCTCTTGTTCTAAGATTAATTAAAAAACCCCAACTAAATAGGAGGCAATAGGTTGATTCAATCAAATTTTTGGAATGGACAATTCATGTTCATTTTTGCAAATTCGATGATTGATCAATGACCATGTTGAGTTTGTGCTTGATTTAGAGGTCACTTTAAAGCACACACACCATGAGGACAAGGTCTCCTACCTCAAATGTTTGTGGCCTCACCTTCTTGTGATAATTCCTTCTAAGGAGATTTTGATACCCTTTTAAGTGGTTCAATGCATGCTGTCTTCTTTCATCTAGTAATTTCAGTTCACTAAGCTTTGCTACTCTATAGTCTTCATCTCAAATCAGGTTCTTTAATGATATCTTTGGGGATGGGATTTCCATTTTGAGGGGTAGGACCACCTCTGATCCATATACTAGGGAAAAAGGAGTTCTCTTGTAGGTGTTCTCACGCTAGTTTTGTATGCCCATAATGCAGGACTAAGCTGTAAATGCCAGTATCGCCCTTATTCGTTAACTATTTTCTTCAAGATTTTGAAAAGTGTAGCTTCAGCTTGGCCATTCCCTTGAGGATAATAAAATTAAGAGAACCCTTGTTTGATTTGGAATTGTTCACATAGTTCTTCAACATCTTTGTTTTGGAAAGGCATACCGTGATCTATAAGGATGGTTTGAGGGATCTCGTATCGACAGATGATATGGTTAAGTATGAACATTGATATCTGCTTTCTAGTTATGTAAGTGAGGGGAATTTCTTCAACCCACTTAGTGAATTACTCTATTTCTACTATGATGTATTTATGTCCATTAGCTAAAGATGGTGTAATATTCCCCACTAGGTCAAATCCCCACATAGAATTTTTTTAGATTTCCCCTAGTCTAGCAAGGCGAGGAAATTATGGATTGATGGATGAAGGTCAAAGGTCTCATGTTGGGTTCACCAAAATATATTCCTCCTTTCTTGATTCATGGTTCCCAAGATTTCCAAAGGCGGGGGTTAGTAGCACCATTTTGCAATGATATAAATCCAATACACAAAGCTACCAATAACGAATAAATTAAGACATAACCAATAAAATATACAAGCAAAGAAAGGAAAACAAATGAATGCAAACCCCAAAGTGCTTGATGCTTCTATTGTCTCTCTCTACTCCTTCCAAAATGCTATTTTTTGATGCTCAGTATTGGTGTGGGCAGTGTCTATGACTTGAGAAGTGTCAAGAATTTGCTAATTGAAATGGGTGTGTGATCGCAAGATGGCTTGAATGCTAGAACCAAACTGACAGAGTAATGACCAATGAGAGCTTGAAATCCTGGATCCTTCAAATGGTTATGAAGGGTTTATTATATAGGAATTGGGGATGAAATGAATGGTTGAGATCAATCCCAGAGATAGGGAGATGAACGGTTCAAATTAAAAGGAACTAGAGAAGCCATCAGTAAACTCCACCTCTTCAATTGTTAAAGAGGAGATAGAGTTTGGTTGACTGAAGGGGTAATTGTGGTGCAGGAGCACCAACCCTAGACCCAACAAGAAATGACTCTAAGAGTCCTAAAACATGTCTAGTTTACTCTAGTTAGGCACCTAGACCAAGTTGTGAGGCCTAGTTCCAGGATTGGCAGAATTATGAGCCCCTGGCTTACTATGGTCAAAAATGGTCAATAGGCCTA
>MU226887.1:1318256-1333958 GCA_018584345.1 Thuja plicata | reverse complement strand
TGATGTGAACAACCACTGTCAATGATCCAAAGGTCACCTTTACTCATATAAGAAATTAATTATCAGAATCATCTTTCATAGAAACATACACAACTTCTATATCATTTTCATCATAATTTTTAGATCCACTGTCAGAAGCTTCTTCAGCTATATAGAAATATTTCTTACTTTTGTCTTTCTAATCCTTATACTTTCTGAAGTCTCAGTCATCCTTTCTATCTTGGTACTTTTTGTCTCTTCTTTCATATTTTTCATTCTTATTAGGACACCTAGCAGAAATATGACCAACTTTGTTACATGAAAAAAAAATGATAGGAAGTTTACCTTTGAATTTTCCTTTTCCTCTAGATAGTCTTCTTTCCATAAGTGCCTCAAGTTCTTCAAGATAATCATCTGTAGTGTCACTGTCACTATTCACACATTTCTTTCCTTTCTTTGATTTGTTAAGAACCAACTAGGATCTGAATGCAGATTCAATAGCTTGTGGAGTGTAGTTATCAAAATTTGACATCTCAAATGCAGTAAGTCTGCCTACCAGACCTTCCAAAGTCAAATTATTATAAGGAGTACATCTCAATTCTTGAATTGTAGAGACTCTAATAGCATATATAGGAAGAAGAGTACTTATTACCATGCTCATAATGGTGTTATCATCAATGGTTCCATTAGCTCCTCTAATAGCATTCACAACTCCCTTTATCCTACCACAATATTGAACTATATTTTCTCCTTCTTTCTTTTTCGTTTCATCAAAATTACCACTTAAACTTTTAGATTTGGATCTCAGCACATTTGTATCTCCTCCATATATGGTTTTTAGGGTATCCCACATCTTCTTTGCATTTTTACAGTTCTTTATGTCTTCAAATTTAGTATAGCTCAGGGATGATGCAATCTCCAACATTGCTTGATTGTGTTACTAATTTTCTCTTAACTATTCAGTGGTGAGAGGTACTGGTGGGGCTACATAATCATGTTCAATATAGTGCTTAGAAGCATCACCAATACCAATCAGATGCAATTTCATCAAACTTTGCCATGCAGGGAAGTTATCTTTGTTCAACTTTGGTACCTCCTTTTCATACATCTTGATCTTTTGCTCCAAGTACCTTCAAAATATTTTCATGAGACCAAAGCTCTAATACCAAGTGTTAGAATGAATTAAGAATAACTGAGAGGGGGTGAATCAGTTATCCTCATGTCTATATGTACCAATTAAATCTTTATAGCACTTTAAACAACTCAGATCTGCTCAGTAGCAACATCATAAGTCAACAACATAAAAATGCAGTTTACTGTTCAAATGTAATCATCTTGCAAACACTTAACAGTAAAAAAAAACATAAAAATTCACACAAGCTAACACCAAGATTTAACATGGAAACCCAATTTGGGAAAAACCATTAGTAACATGCTACCAAGTTTTCACTCTTCTGAAGTGAGCTCTGCTAGGAGCCAACCCTATTAAAGGTTACAAAACACATTGCTAAATGTGACCCAGTTAAAGGATTTAATCACTTTTTCAAGAGTGACCTTATTAGAGGACTTAGAAAATTTCACTTGAATGTCACCTTGCTCAAAGGATTTATACAATGACTATTAGGTCAACCTGGTTAAAGCATTTTGACTGATACAATGGTTAGAGAGTAATTAGCAGGTCTGATCTGATACATACAACTTACTTTGCAAATCCAGATCCAATTCAGCTCTAATGCTAATTCATTGAGTGGCCTCCATTCTCATTTCAATATTTATATCTTCTTGGAAATCAAGCAATTACTTTCACAACTCTCTACTTCTCTACTTAGCCTTCTCTGCTAGATCATGCTAATTAGCCAATTAACCATTCAATTCTCTTGCATACACTTCTCACATTTTGAATAACCCCTTTGAGGTTATCTTATACCTCTTTATCTAGGTAAAAAAAATATTTTCCATTTAATCAAGATCATAGACCTTAGGTTAGGTTTGATTCAATGAATCTTTCCATCATTTACATTTAATTTACTTCTCCAAAGCAATCACAAATTAAATATTGAATCCATGTGTTAATTATAGTTACCCTATGCATTAAATAGTGTGGACCAATCATGCTTATCCTTAATTAACTTTACATATCCTAATAAATTTAATTATGTCAGCTAGAGATCTCAAATCTCAACAATTACTAAAATACTGGCACTCAGCCAACAATGTGTTCTTCCACTCAGTCATCAGTGGTTTCCTCAAAAATTTACTGGTGCTCACTCGACACTAGAAATTATTCTCAACATACACTGGTGCTCATTCGACACAAAATTCACTTGGCATATACTGTTCCCAGTAAACTGACATCTAGACTTAGTGTTATAGATAAACAACACAATACTTTTTCAATGTGCCAACTGATCAAGTACCCTTGTAGTTTCCCATAACTCAACCATTTCACTCGGTCTTCTTGTTATCCTCACCTTCAAATATTCTTCAACAATCAATAGATATGGTACTCAAATAGATAGCAATAGTCTCAATAATTAAGGTTTGACATCAATGACAAAACAACAATTGTTTACATTGTATCTTTCCAACAGTTCAATGTTGGTTGGGGTTGGTTACCACTGTGTTATTTGTCCTTGGTGTCTATCTCCTAGCTCAGGGGAGTGGGTCTATGAGTTCTAAGTGGTTGGATGGTTAATCCTTTGTTATTGAGGTATTGTTCTTAGTGCATGGATTAATCTTGTACATGTTCTTTTTTAGATTCACAAAATTCAAGACTTCATCTTGTACTTTCATCATGATGTGATGTGTTACTTATTAGAAACACTGAGAAGGGGAGGTGAATTAGTGTTTTTTAGTTATCTTTATTTTAGCAACTTGAAACTTAAATCAAGTAGATTGTAAATGAAGCATAACACAATAACACATAATACAAAATATGATTACAGGAAACCTTGATTAGAGGAAAACCCCGGTGGGAATTAGTACCCACAAATGGTTGTACTAGTCTTATGAACTTGTTAGAGTTCCTTTTCGTTGTTAGGAGTAGTCTTTACAATGAAAGTAAAATGACCCTATTAGGATTCTTTACAAAACCCTATTAATGGTGAATCACTCACTACCAGAGTTCACTGCCCAATAGGATGAATTCTACAACCTTAAAATAATAGATATACACTGTATCAAAAATATGAACTGTTGTTATGACACTATTGTTTGATCAGTTCCATTTATGTGCTGATGCTCTAATCTCTCAAAGAGATCTATCTCATACTGATTTGTTTGTACTATTCAATGGATATCTTTTCTTCATATTTTCCACTCTCACACTTAATACAAAATTGCATGTCAAGTATATATACATGCCTGAATAGATGCGACTAAAAAAAAGACCTTAGTCAGCCCAAAAACAACATACATAACACTTCCAAATGAATTATCTTAAGTGTGTTTACATGATTTTTAAAGACATAATTACAAACATGTTACAATAGGCACATGGCCATTACAAAACAAAATATTATACGCTAATCAAACTCTAAAGTCGAATTCATGCTCTATTTTATAAACTGCTAGTAGCACTTGAACTTGCTATAACTTATCTATACTATCATATCTTACCATCCATGTATAAAATAAGCTTAATAAAATATCATAGATCCTATGTATAAAGGAGCACAATATGAATCAATCGTACCCACGTGCATTGGTGCACTGATCAACTGTATATCTCTGTTCTGTTATGTTTTCTATACTTAGCCAAATTTTGATCTTCAAACTTACTTATCAAAACTTCATATGACTTTGTTGCCATAATGAAAACATAAAATTAGTGTATACACCTTGAGTGTCAACTTGCCAACAATCTCCCCCTTTGTCATTAATGGCAACAAAGGAATTTGGCAAAGTTACTTAATCTTTGACTTAACAAAAGAACACTGTAAGTTTACTATACATCATACCTTTGGCTATATTTTTCATACTCCTTTATATACACTACTCGCCTTTTGAAATTAATGACAAAGGTGTACAAAATTAAAGTCCTAAGTACTTACTCCAAGTATACATTTGGGTATGCAATTTGAAGATTCTTGATTTCTTGCTTTGAGAATGCCTTGAGTGCATCAATAGTTTGAAGATGGGCGCATAAAGCATATGTAAGCTTCTCCATTTTTATCAGATCCATGCAAGGGGCATTGATCATATGTGAAAATAGTTGCATCTATCTATTTGATGTTCTCACTTAATACAGCTAAGGAGGGAACAAGTGCATTTCTCAATTGGGTTTGCCTGGTCCTTATATTGTTGATCTCTATCTTGGATTTTTCAATCTTGTCTATCTTCCCTTGATAGATGTTGTTGTGAATGATGATGTATTGGGAGGATGTTTCAACTGATCTCCTGATGTTTTCAACCAAGATGTCTGCTTCCTCAATCTTCTTGATTTTCTCATAAGTTAATTTGCCTTTGTCCATACAGTTAGCTATCACCTTCCTTCCTTTTGTTGCTAACTCTTTCAGAATTGTTTGACCAATCTTTAATGAGTTGAGATCTAGTGATAAGTTCTTTATCAGTTCATCCAATCTTTCCTTTTTGTACTTCTCCTTTGTAGTTTTATTAGGTGAATCTAGTAAACTTGTGAAGTTTGTTTTGAAGCAAGTCAAGATGCTATCAACATCATCAACTGACTGAATATTTGCCAATTTATTTTCTGTTGGCACTAGGTTATTCAAAATTTTTACTGATTCCAGAAAGAGAGGATTTCTCATAACTTGTTTTTCTTTGGCTTTCTCCATGGCTAATACACTAATTTTGATCATGTCTTCTTCTCCCCATGCATCTAGGTTTGCTAAGTCAGGGGTCAAGCTTGACAACAATGATACTGATGGTTTGATAGATGGAGTGAATATAGCATTTTGACTAACATCCATACATTCAATTTTCACTAGGATCTCCATAGAGGGTGGTTCATTACATTGATTGTCTTCCTCATTATTCAAATTTGTTGAACCTTTGGAAATAACTTCATCTTGTTGCAAGGGAGTATTATCAATGCATACCTTCTCTACTTCTTTAGTACTAAAAAATTCTTTTTAAAATTTGTTTAAGTCATTATCTGAAGCTTTCATTGTTATCTTAACATCATTGATCACAATGGTTTCATCTAAATATTTGATTGTGTCAGAGGGTGATGGAACTTTGGGCACATAATCCTAGGGACCTTACATAGGCACATTAAGAGTCTTTGGTTCTTTTTCTTGTTTAGAAGGAACTGGAGTCACTTTAGTTGTAGGCACCATTGATGGATACATGTGTCTGTCCAAAAATACTTGTTTGAATGCTCTTTTAGTCTCTTTACCAACCAACTCATACTCTTTGTTCATAATGTGAAGAGTTCTTGTTTTGGTTCTTAGATGAGATTTTACCAAATCTAACAGTATTCCCTTCTCATCATGTGAGAAAACAGGGAGAAGATTATCTAATTTTTCTTCTCTAATCCTCATATCTTCTTCAATTGTTTTCCTTTTCAATAGGTCTAGTATGTTCCATACTTTTTTCTAGAATGACTGTCTTGATTTCGAAAACTGACCTTTTAAACTTGATCATATGAGAGATAATCATAGAATGTATTTCTAATTTATCTATCTCTTGGTAGTTGTCATAGACATTTTTAATTGAATCTAGTCTTCCTTCATTAATGATTTTGTTCCTTAAGATCACAAGACTAGGTCTGAATCCTACCTCAAGAGGGGCTTGAGTATTCTTTACTTTTATCCTTTTTGTCCTTGAGGATGGGTGGCTTGTGGGAACTTGCTTTCTTCTTCTAGTCAATTTTATTGTTACCAAAGGTGGAGAGGATTGTAGGTCAATATTAGTAGAGGTCGCAAATGTACCTTCATCAGACTTTTTTTTCTTCTTGTGGATATCATCTGATTTCTCTATTTTGACTTCTATAGGTATTTTCTTAAGCTATCTTGCAATTTTAGCTTTCCTATCTTTATCTAAGTCTTCTTGTGTGACACCATGAACTTTTAGGATGTTAGATGTAATCCTTGATGCCTTCCTCTTATTGTCTACACTGTATAAGACAAAATCAACTTGATTTGTCTTCTCTCTATATGTGGCCCATCTAGGTTCTTTTCGATCTTTAGGCGCAAATAAAATAACTTGTGCATATCCTTCTAAAATATGTTCTTCTACTTCATAACCAAGTGGGTGAATCCATTTTGTTCTTGGCTCAACTGCTTCCATGCAAGTGCAGCCAGTTTCCACCATGAAGCATATGGTGTCCTTTTATTTCTCAACTGTCTTCTCTGGTATTCTAAACCTCTTCTGCATCTTGATCCTAAATGTCTTGATCTGCATATCCATAGAGTCCCTTACACCACTTTTTGATGTATCTTTTAATGAAATTTGAGACATAGTAGGTTTTCTCATGTCTAGGTAAAGATTAGAGACCTTACCAACAACATGGAAGTACGAGTAGATAATCAAAGAGCCAAATCTGAATATTTTTTCTCCTGTCATGCTTGATAGCTTTAATGTTCTCAATTAGTTGTGTGTGCAATACCTCACAAATATTGAATTGTGTGTTATCTCTTGCCATTATTATTGCTACCAAAACTATAGCTGCGGATACACTATTAAGTCTGCTTGTGTGCTGAAACTTGTAACCAAGTATCATGGTGAGAAGTTTGATGTCTTCTTCCATAATGGGATCAATAGTCATCTCGCGCCTATCGCTTCTAGATAACAAATCCTGCTCAACCTGTTTCTTTACATCCTTTCTAGTAGGAAGAATAGGTCCAACCTTAGAGAGTCCGGTTATCTCATGAATGAGGTTAGCAGTAATGCAGACAGGAACTTCACCAATCTAAAATAGATCATCGTGATTCCTACTTAGTAGAATTTTAACCCATTCTGGTTCATAGAACTCATGCGCATTTGTATACTCAAAAATAGGGTTATCAATGAGATGTGAGTATTCATCCTTGAATGAGTAATCCAGTTTCATCATTGATGCCATGACTGTTGTTATGTTGTTATCACCCATAGAATCCTTACAATAGATGTAAGCATGAATGTCCTCTACATGCATGACTACTAATGGAGTCTTCGAGAATGCCCCTTCTACATCATCTATCACTGACTTGAATGGATGATTTTTAAACATGAATATTTTCCTTTCGGTGTTGTCAAAGACTACAGGAGTTTCCATACTTACTTGTTTATTGCTTAAGTAGGGTTTTGCTAGAGTTTTGAAATGACACGTCCGTGCTAGGGTTCTGTTTCAACTTCAAATCATTTTTCTAATTAGCCAACAATTTTCGTTCAACACTTCAATGCTAACTCCTCGTGTGCTCTCTGACTTCTCAATCTCGAATGTAAAGTGAAGATATAAGATCTTTTACTGACTTAAATATAAGTTACTGTATTTAATGCTTGTTGTTGTAATGCAATTTTCATTGAGAATTTCAATCTTTGATTTTTTCAAAGTAAAAGTTGTACATCCATGCATACTATCTCAACTTGTGACCAAATACATGAATCCATAAGCGCATACTTAGAGGTGAGTATACCACCCACACAGGGGTTTAGAGCTTGAATAGCTCCCCCTATGACCATGAGGGTCATCTAACCATAAGTAGAAGTTGGGTCCACTATGGATGCATCTAATACCTTGTTAACATCATCATATTTCTTTACTTCAACCCATATTTAACCTTAATCTTCTGTAGCTTTAACAAACTTGACTTCTCCAAATTCTTCAAATAATGATCCTTTAGGCTTTTCTTGTCTTTGTGTTCTAGATCTGCAAAACCTTGAGATATGTCCAGCCTTTTTACATGAGTGACAAATGATTGGAGGTATATTGATATTGTTTACCATTCTACACTACTTGGTTGTGTGTCCTTTATAGTTACATATCTAACATGTAATGTTCTGATAGCTTCTCTGAGGTTGATTTCTCTAATTGTATTGAGTTATATTTCTTTGGTTCTACTGTGATTGATTTCTTTGACTAGATCTACAATGTATAGCCCTATGAACAAATTTATTACAAGAATAAAAATATCCATTGAATGGTCTTACCTCTTTAAAATTTCTTGCCAAGTGTCCATGCTTGTTACAGGAATAACAAGTTCACTTAACTATCTTGTGTTCATCTTTAGATGATTCTTCTCTAGCTTCTACAAGATTCTTAGTAACCTTTACTTCTATAGATTTTTCTTGTACTTTATTAATTTCTTGTATTGTATTGGTTTCACTTTGTGCTACACTGTATCCAACACTAGTAGTATATCCTCTTAAATTTTGTGCATAGAGTTTTGATTGTATTAGATCAGTACTTGTGTGAAGTTTTTCAATATGATTCTTTTCTTCTATCAATTTAGATTCTATCTTTTTCTTGATGTTCTCTAACTCCAAGTTCTTCATATTTGCTTGCATAAGTTCTTCATCTAATTGTTTACTTTCTTCGGTCTTTTCATCAATAGTTGTTAGTCTATCTATAAGATTTTAATTTAGATCTTCAATCTTGTCCTTTAGAGACATGTTTTCTTCATTCAGCTTTTTGACCATTTTTCCCAAATCATTTGTAGAGCAATCTTTCAGATCTTTTCTTAATTTTTTGATAAGAATTTGGGAGCCATCAACTTTTAGTTTAAGTTCTTCATTTTCTTTTTCAGATCTGTCAAGATCATCAAGGGTTGCTTAAAGATTCTTTTTCAGATGTTTCACTTTTGCTAAATCCATGATCTCCTCAAGTGGTTAAAATTTCAAGAGGACCAGAGCTCTGATACCAATTATTAGAAATACTGGGAGGGGGGGTGAATCAATGTTTGTCAATTATCTTTATTTCAGCAACTTGAAATTTAAATCAATTAGATTACAAATGAAGCATAAAACAATAACACATAACACAAGATATGATTATGAGGAAACCTTGATTAGAGTAAAACCCCTATGGGAATTAGTACCCACAAATGATTGTATTAATCTTATGAACTTGTTAGAGCTCCTTTGCACTGTTAGGAGCATTATTTACAATGCAAGTACAATGACCTTGTTAGGAGTCTTTAAAAAACTTGTTAAAGGTGAATGGCTCACTGCCAAAGCTCACTTCCCAATAGGATGAAGGCTACAACCTTCAGATAATAGATATACACTATCTCAAAAAGATGAACTATTGTTATGGCACTGTTGTTTGATCAGTTTTGTTTATGTGTTGATGCTCTAATCTCTTAAAGAGCTCTATCTCATACTGATTTGTTTATACTTTTCTTCATATTTTCCACTCTCACACTTAATACAAAATTGCATGTCAAGTATATATACATTCATAAATGGACATGACCAAATACAAGACCTTAGTTGGCCCAAAAACAACATACACAACCCTTCCAAATGAATTGGCTTAAGCATGTTTGCATGAGTGTTAAAGACATAATTAAAAAAATGTTACAATAGGCACATGGCCATTACAAAACAAAATATTATATGCTAATCAAAATCTGAAGTCGGCTTCATGCTCTATTTTCTGAACTGCTAGTGGCACTTGAGCTTGTTGCAACTTATCTGTACTGTCATATCTTACCATGTGTGTAGAGAATAAGCTTAATAACATATCATAGAGCTTATGTATAAAGGAACATAGTCTGACTTGATTATACGCATGTGCGCTGGTGCACTGATCAACAGTATATCTCTATTCTATTTTGTTTTCTATACTTAGCCAAATATTGATCTTCAAACTTACTTGTCAAAACTTCATATGACTTTGTTTCCATAATGAAAACACAAAATTAGTCATATACACCCTGAGTGTCAACTTTCCAATATTATTGTATATTAATTTATGTAATTGGATACTCCTAGGAGTTTGATTTAATTATGGCATAATGATGTCTTTCATATTGGAAATAATGTAAGGGATAGATCTAGGTGAAAGAAAGGGGAAAATTTGAGATGTTGTAATTTAGATTTCCTAATATGAAAAGGGAAAGAGGTAATGGGTTAATTTATGCTAAGTTGTTTATGAATGCCTTGTAAATTTGTAGTAATGATATGTAAAGAAAAATGTTAGCCAATGATCATCGGAAAAGAATATGTAACTGTAGACACCCTAAACTGGACACGCTTGCGACTTTACATTAAAAACAATAATTTTCATCTATTAATTAATGGGTTTTTAATCATTAATTAATCATTTATTTTATTCTAAACTCATTCCCCAAATCATCTAATCAAATTCCCAAAATTAATTAAATAATTAATTTTATTTAACTAATTAACCTTAACTGATTAATTATCATTAATGAATTAATTAATTAAATTCAATTTCGTATAGTTTAAATTGAAATATTTAAACTTACTAATTAAATTAATTTAATTTCACTCAATAAAGCAATTCTAAATAAAAAAGAATTTAATTATCTCACGTTGAAAACTTGAATTACATAAATGAATTAAATATTTATTTATTTTCAAAGAGGTAATCTTTAATCAGATCACATGGGTTACTCCACCCATCTCTCCAGTTCACATGGGTAACTCCACCCACCTCTTCAGTTCTAAAAGGTTACTCACAATTAGCTCTTCAGTCAACCAAACTCTATCTCCTCTTTACCAATTGAAGAGGTGGAGTTTACTCATGGCTTCTCTAGTTCCCTTTAATCTCAACCGTTCATCTCCCTATCTTTGGGATTGATCTCGACCATTCATATCATCCTCAATTCCTATATAATAAACCCTTCATACCCATTTGAAGGATCTAGGATTTCAATCTCTTGTGCACCATTACTCCGTCAGTTTAGTTCTAGCATTCAAGTCATCTTCAAGTCATAGATACTCAAATTCTCAACACTTCTCCAGTCATAGATACTGCCCAAACCAATACTGAGCATAAGAAAAAGCATTTCAGAAGGAGTAGAGAGAGACAATAGAAGCTTCAAGCACTTTGGAGTTTGCATTCATTTGTTTTCCTTTATTTTCTTGTACATTTTATTGGTTACATTTTAAGTATCCATTTTAGTAGTTTTGTGTATTTGATTTCTATCATTGCAAACCGGTGCTACTAACCCCCACCTTTGGAGAGTTTGGGAACCATGAATCATAAAAGGAGGCATACATTTTGTTGAACCAGACGTGAATAAAATAGCCCAAATATCTCTTACAGATGATAAATAGAATAAATCAGCCATGGTCATATGGTCCCAGACCTAAATTTTCATCATTTTCTCAATATTTATGTAATTTTGCAATTGCTAGTATTTTGTCACAATCGACAGAATATTGCAGCAATTGATTGGTTTAACACCACAATTGATTGCAGACTTTCGCATTGCTATTCTGTAATCTTCTATCTTTCTTTCTTCTAGCACTTTGCTACAATTGCATGTATTTGACCACACTTACCTATTCTTTACCACAATCACCTGTGCTTTTCTGCAATCGACCGATCCGGGCCGCAAACAAAAGCATTGTGCCACAAAACAGAGTTATTTACCATAATTTCCAACATTGTGTCGCAATTAACAGGAGATTTCCGCAATTGAACAACCAGTACTATAATTGACATAAGAGACACATTTTTGTCTATTTTTAATGGTTTCTGTGCAGGGCTGTCTCATAGTGAATGACAAAGAAGGTAATCAGATGTAGAGAAAGTGCTAGAGCATTAAGAGCCGCAATAAGGAGAACCACCAACTATCGATCACAACAAAGGGCTATTCTCGCAATCGTAGCTAAAGATCAAAGTGAAGCATACACAACCTGTACATTGATTCATTCAAGAGATTTACAAGTAAGTATAAAGTCACCATTAATTTCAGCAATCTCAATAATCCCAGAGTTTATATATATTCTATTGTTTTAGATTGAAAAGCTTTCATTTCTTGAGATACTAAACACTTTCTTTGACATGTTCGAATCGAGGAGACAAGATAATAATCCAACATAAAATTCATTCACTTGTCAATTTGGGTTTAAAAAGAACATTGTTTTTCACACATCTCACATCTCACATTTCAAAATTTGGTTCTTAAAATTGATGTGGAGACTAAAATTGAACAAAAGGAAAATAATATCTTGATTTGGTGAATTAAAATTGAACAAGCAATCAACACCTAATTTTGGGCTTAAAACTGAACACTTGTGCTTGTATGGTGGTGTAGCTTAGTTCTTATTTCAAACTTTTGGAGCTTAATCGATTTACCTTGTGTCTTGAGTTTTGGGTGCACTTGCACAATCTATTAGATTACACACCTTTATAATTTCTAGAAAGGCTTGTCCAGGGAGTGCACTTTTTCCTTGGAGAATGACCTTAAATCAGTAATCCTTCTGATCTATATATAAACAAGACACAAACCAAATTTATATTTTGTATCTAGCCAAGCTCGGGTGAGGTGTGTTGATGATAGTCTGGATCGGGTGAATATCCCTAAGGAGCCAGCATGGTCAACTAGGCTCTTAAGTGAGTCACACACGTATAAATTGATTTGATAGACACCATAGACCCTTACTACAACCTTATTAATTAGAGGCCAACCCGATCTACCTCCAAACAGATACCTTATTATAGTGCAAGGGGTTGTAGAATTTCCCCCCAAGATTTCCAACATATGTGTTCCAAGGTATTTGTGTAGTAAAAGAGATCTTCACTCCATGGAAACAATACTTGGCAATGACAAAAACACGGGCGCCTACATCATGGACCTTCATGTCCTAGTAGTGTGACACTTATTGTGTGAGCTAATGAACATTCAAGCATTGGGCCTATAATATTGTATTTTGAAGCCATTGACCTAGATTAATCTGAATGTTCATTATTGAGACCTTGTGATAACATTGCAACTTGAAAGAGTTGTAGAACATACACATTGTTAGTCTTCATTCTTCAAAACACAGTGTCTCTTGTGCTTGTTCTTTGATCAGTTTCCAAAATGCAAAACAAACATCCAAACTATCAAAATGAGTCAAATGTGTTAAATTATAGGGTTGTCAACATCAAACTATCTTGCAAATTAGAAGCCTTGTTCTAGATAATCAAAATTGTCAGACAATGAGACCTATCTTTTAGTCTTTTTGAGACTGTTTCCGCTTTGCCGCAATTGCTTGCATTTTTACACAATTGACGGAAGTTAGCCATAGTTAAATTTTTTTATTGTCGTACATCAACCTATTTATTTACCACAATCGGTGATAAATTACCGCAACCGACCATTCATTTTTCTGCAATTGGTGGAGTTTTGCCGCAATTGAACAGAGACATTTATACTCTTGTTCTGACCTAAACCTTGAAAATACTCTCCATTTTGTGTCAAAGACCGGTGTCAAATACCGGTGTGAATCTCTAACTATTAAAGATCATCTCTTCTTTGAAGGCACAATTATTGTCCAAGAATTGTTAGTTTGAAAGTTCAGACTCAAAATATCTTGATCCCATTTTCTCACATCATTATCTCTATCAATGACTTTGTCCCAGGCAAAGGTCAAAAAATATTATTCTTACATCATCAAAACTTTGAGATCAAGATATATCAACATCTGTCCTTAGAATTACCCTTGTCCAAACATAACTTGGACTTTCTTAGAAAGGTTATCCTTTTCTATTTGCTTTATATCTGGTGCAGGAGCACCCTAAGGTCTTTAATAAGAACTTGAGAAATTTTGGCTTGTAGGTTGGTTTAGCCAACCATCAATGAATAAGGACTAATCTATAAAGTCCCTAGTATGTTTTGAGGTGTGATTATAGTTGGGAAAGGTTAGGGTTTGTATGTTGTTGGGTCTAGTTGATTCTAGGGGTCTAGAACCTAGAAGTCATATCAAAATTCAAAGGGTTGACCAAAGTCCAAAAGTGGGAATATTTTTAAGGTTTTAATGTTATATATTCATTTGAGGTCAATTGGTAAGGTTTGGAACCAATTAAGACTCTCAAAATGGGAAAATTGTCATTTTCACAAAAAGTTGTCAAAGTTGTCATGACAACTTTTAAAGTTGTCATGAAAACATTTCCTAGGTTTTAGGAATCAGCTCTTATAGTACCCAAATCCTTACCAGAGGGTTAGACAGATGAGATAGGAGTATATAAGTTGATTTCAACCCTAATCTGACAGTTATATTGAACATTGTAAAGACTAGTGTTTGTGAAGGAGCATCTTACAGTGTAATTAAGTTACAGAACCACCATCCCAAACTTTATTGGATTGAATGGATTGAATTAATAAATGGATAGAGTATGAAATATAGTTCCTAAGATCTTTGTGGAATTATTTTAGTAGACTGTACTTTTTGGTTAATTTTTTTTTAAATTATTGCATTTTGTAAGTTCACTAGCCAGTTTTGTCCAGTTATGTGAAGAATGGGTTTCTTTGGTGTTCCTGTGGCTCAAACTCCATGACCACTTGGAATCCATTAGAACCTTGTATATAATTTGTACATATGTGTGTAGTGTGTGTGTGTGTAGGGGAATCTTGAAAACAATCAGGCCCTAGGTGAGTACTAGCTATTCTGGCTAGGGTGACTAAGTAGTACAACAACAATGGAGGTCACAAATCGATTGGTATGTGGCAATTAGTGATAGTGGAGTGTGGGGGCATGAGGTGCCAAAATTTTGATGGAAGTATGAGTTCTGAGAAGCTCATTAGATCAGTGGAAGAAGATAAAGAAACCATACTAGTCTTCATGTCCTAGAAACCCTTGTATTTAGGGGTTTGGTAGAAGTCCAATGTACAGACAGAGTTAAGACCAGAGACCTAGAAAATATTAAAGAGGAAGAAAAACACACAAAGAATATGTATTTTGTTTCTAGGTTTGTTAATGGGTTTTAGGAGGAAAATCACATTTTCAGTGATTAGGAGGGCTAATAGGCCTAAAAAGGCTACAAGGCCTAAAATACTTGATTTTGGAACTCGATTGGTAAATGGGTGCAAGATTCACAAAATTGAATCCATAGAGGTAGGATTAGACCTAAGAGGAGTTGGAAAATAAATCCTTTAGTAGTTGATCCTATTGGAGTGATAGGAGGCTAGTGAAGCCATGGATGCAAGAAAGATAAGGAGGAGAGAATAGAGAGGACTTTTAAAGTTAGTGGGAAGTTCCTAGGGAGTTAGGGTATTAGGAAAGAATCCTCTAGTTGGGGTAAAGAAAGAGTCCCTAAGAAAGACCAAGTGAACATCTTGGTGAGAGCTAAAAGGTTGATGGAGAGCTCCTCTCCTAGAGCCTCCTAGCTCTCTCCTAGTCCTTCTATTGGACTTCCTTAGGGTCTCTTTTCTACCCTATCTAGAGGATGGTCTCCTAATCTCCTAACTCACTAGGAACTCTCCACCAATTTCAACTCTTCTCTATACTCCTCTCCATAGCTCTCTTGCATTCATGGTTCCACTAACCATCTACCTCTCCTATGATGTCAAACTCTTAAGGATTGATTCCAAAATTCCCCATAGGTCCAATTCCCTCTCTAAGGATTCAATTTTGTGAATTCCCCATTCATTTTCCAAACAGGTTCAAAAATCATGCCTTTTAGGCCTTGTAGCCTTTTTAGGCCTATTATCCCTCCAAAACATAGAAAAGCTGATTTATCTCCTAAAATCCCTTAACAAATGATGCAGGAGCATCCTGGGTGTAAGGGCAATCTTGCATCACCCAAAAATATTTTTGTTTTCTTTTCAATAAGGGCTACCTTGTGCAGAGCTGCTATTTATGGAAACTTGCTATTTTTAGTAA
>MU226887.1:1300223-1313155 GCA_018584345.1 Thuja plicata | reverse complement strand
AGGAGCATCCTGGGTGTAAGGGCAATCTTGCATCACCCAAAAATATTTCTATTTTCTTTTCAATAAGGGCTACCTTATGCAGAGCTGCTATTTATGGAAACTTGCTATTTTTAGTAAGTTGGTCATATGATCTCGGAATGTTTTGATTTTGCATGTGGAGGTTCATCTCAGTCATATCAGCCTTCCAATGAAGTTTCATGGCTAGATCAGGTCTATTTTTGAAGATATTGAAAATTTTCGGTATTGAAAATAGTGTACAAAAACTTTGAGCTCAGTTTTGAAGGCTTTAGAGGCCCCGGATGAGGTCAAAACTTGGGCTCGATGATGCTTGCAAAATTGAGTTGTTGTAGAGCGCTTCGTGGCATTTTCGAAATGGGGTTATAATAGTCAATCAGGTCAACTAGTGATGACTTATGGTCTCCAGAAGTTGGGCCACCTGAAATAGCAGAAAATAATTTTTCCTTCAAAATTTTTGGGTTTCAAAAGTTATTTTGAACTGACTTTGATGTATTAAAATGAAAAATAAAATAATTCTAAGTTTGGTCAGCCCTAAGGGCTAAATTTTTGGAACCTTCTCGGGCGGTGGAAATTGCCTATATAAAGAAGGCCCATAGTGTTGTCTTAGGCAGTTGGGAACAGTTCTGGGTAGATCTGGGTAATAATTCGAGGCTTTGTCCTACAGAATATTGTAAGGGGAATGCCCATGTGGCTTTGCATATTGTAATTCTGAAAGTTTGTAATTCCGCATTTGTGGAGATAATAAGAAGTCCATTTTCTGTTCTTGCAAATTGTTGTTGCTTCTCTGTTTCTGTTATATGTTTGTGGTATTAAGGGGAGTGCCCTTCATCAACAAACCTAGAAATAGACTCCATATTCTTTGTGGGTTTTTCCTCCCCTTTAGGATTTTCTAGGTCTTTTGTCACACTACTGTCCGTACAATGGAATTTTTCCAAACCCCTAAAAACAAAGGTTTCTAGAACATGAAGACTGGTATGGCTTCTTGTTTTTCTTTCCCCAATATAGTGAAATCCTCTGAACTCCTCCTTCCATTAGAATTTCTACACCTCATTCCCCTACACTCCTCCAACATTGATTAGCACATACCAATCACTCTGCAACCTCCATTGTTGTTGCACTACTTAGGAACCGTAGCTAGAATGACTAACACTTGCCTAGGGCCTAATTGTTTTCAAGCTTCCTCTACACACACACTCCACAAGCCATATGTACATATTATATAAAAGGATCTAATGGTTTCCAAGTGTTCATTGAGTTTGAACCACAGTAACACCAAAGAAACCCTTCTTTTACATGACTGGACAAAAACTGGCAAGTGAACTTACAAAACACATTAAATTTAACAAAGATTAACTAGAAATTCTAATAAATAAAAATAATTCCACACAAAACTTGGAAACTACATTGTAAACATTATCCAATCATTAATTCATTCCATTCAATCTAATCAAGGCATGGATGATGGCTCTGTCACTTAATTACAGTGTAAATTTTTTTTTCTCAAACACCAGTCCATACAAAATGAACTCTCTAACTATCAGATTAGGGTTGGGAACACCTTACATACCTCATTCCCAAATGTTTATACCCTCTAGTTGTGATTTGGGCACCATAAGTGGTAATTCCTAAAAACTAGGAAATGTTGTCATGACAACTTTGAAAGTTGTCATGACAACTTCGACAACTTTTGTCAAAATAACAATTTTCACATTTTGAGTGTCCTAATTGGTTTGAAACCTTACCAATTGACCTCAAGTGACTAAAGAACATTAAAACCTTAAAAATATTCCCACTTTGGGACTTTGGTCAACTCTTTGACTTTTGAGTTGACTTCTAGGCCTTAGACCCCTAGAATCAACTAGACTCAATCAACTTCCAGCCCTAACCTTTCCTAACACTAACCACACCTCAAAATCACACTAGGGACTTTATATTCTAATTTTTATTCTTGGATAGTTTACCAAACCAACCTACAAGCCAAAATGTTCCAAAGATCTAACTAAAGACCTTAGGGTACGCCTGCACCATCGTCCCCCTGCAACAAGAAAGTCAAGTTACCTATGGTGTCAGGAACTCCTCATTGATTCCATGCTTCTTGAAGTTACTCTCAGCTATCCAAGTGGCTTCTAACTCTGGCTGATGTCTCCTCACTAGATACTCCATATAGACTTTGTGTCTTGCTTCTTCACCCTTGAATCCAATATCTTCTCCTTGTCCATATTCCTTTTTCAGACACCTAAGTAGGTTCCCAAGAACTCTATTGATCAATTCAATCTGCCCATCTATTTGAGGATGATAGGAAGATCCATGAGACAAGTTTGTGCCTATTCTTTTCCATAGGGTCTTCCAAAAGTGACCCTTGAACTTCACATCCTTCTCTGCAATAATGCTCATTGGTAGGCCATGTATCCTTACTACTTATTTGAAAAACAAGTAGGCAATATGGCGGGCATCATGTGTTGTTTTTCAAGGTATGAAGTGGCTCATTTTAATAAACCTATCTACCACTACAAATACACTGTCTAAACCAATTGGACTTCTAGGTAACCCCACTTTGAAGTCTATACTTATGCACTCCAAAGGTCTACTTGGGATGGGTAATGGCTGGTAAAGTCCTGCATTGGATGAAGTGCCTTTAGCCTTCTAACATATGCCACATTGCTCCACATATCTTCTCACTTCCTTCTACATCTTTTGACACCCATAGAATCTCTCTGCTAATTCCAATGTCCTATTCAATCCAAAGTGTCCACTTAGGCTCCATTATGCTTTTCTTTTATGAGGTTCTCCCTCATTGAGCCTTTTGGAACACAAAATTGCTTGCCTTTGAATAGAAACCCATTATGTAATGTATACTTTGCAAACTCAATATGAAATTGATTCTCAAAATTCTTACACACCTTGTACATCTCTCAGAAATCTGAATCTCCCTCATATAGGTCCTTAAAACCTTCAACTCCTATACTTTTCAACTGAATCTCTTGGATGGCGAGTAGCCTCCTACTAAGAGCATCTGCAACTTTGTTTTTCACCCCCTTCTTATGCTTTATGGTAAAGTTGTAAGATTGTAGGAACTCCATCCACTTGATGTGTCTCAAGATAAGCTTGTCTTGAGTGTTTATATAACTCACTACTTGGTTGTCTATGATGACAACAAAATCTTTGGGAAAAAGATAATGCCTCCACTTTTTTAAGGTTTTTACAAAGAGAATATAGCTCCAAGTCATAGGAAGAGTGACTAGACTTAGCCTTATTTAGCCTTTCACTGAAAAAGGCCAAAGGCCTGCCTTCCTGACATAAGACAGCTCCTACTGCAATGCTACTTGCATCATGCTCAACTATGAATGGTTTGTCAAATCTAGGTAACAGTAATATAGTCTAAATAGCCACTTCCTTCTTCAACCTTTCAAATCCATCATTAGTTGCCTTTGTCCACACAAACTTTATTTTTAGTCCTCATTTTTTAGTCTCTAGGAATGGAGCACAAATCTCACTAAATCTCCTAATGAACTTCCTATAGAATTGGGCTAACCCATGGAAGATCCTAACTTCATTCCTCTCTTAGGAGTAGTCTAGTTCAATATAGCCTCTACTTTCTCCTTATCTATTTTTAAGTCACCCTTGGAAACCACAAAGCCAAGGTAGACTAGCTCTTCTTTCATAAACTCACTCCTCTCAAGGTTTATAGTGAGTTTCTCTTCCTACAACTTCCTCAACACTAACTCCAAGTGTCTCATATGCTCTTCTTTGGTTTGATTGATTATGAAGATGTCATCTAAATAGATAACTGCAAAAACACCTATATAGTCTTTCAGGACTTCATTCATTACCCTCATAAAGCTGCTTGGTGCATTGGTAAGCCCAAAGGGCATCACTAACCATTCATACAACCCCTTTGTAGTCTTAAATGTAGACTTCCACTCATCACCCTCTTTCATCCTAATTTGATAGTACCCACTCTTCAAATCAATTTTAGAGAAGTACTTAGCACCCCCCAAGCAATCCATCAAGTCTTCTATTCTAGGAATTGTAAATATATACCTAATAGTTATCCTATTTATTTCCCTAGAATTAGTACACATTCTCCACTTACCTCCTTTCTTAGGAGCCAACACCACTAGGATAGCACAAGGGCTAATGCTTTTCCTAATCAATCCTTGATCAGACAACTCTTGCACCTACCTGGCTATCTCATTGTTTTTCTCTAGTGTCATCTTGTATGTAGCTTTGTTTGGCAAGGATGCTCCTGGTATGAAGTCAATCTGATGACTTATCTCCCTCTTTGGTGGTAATGAAGCTGGTGTACCATCACAAATTATGTATTTGAACTAATCCAACAGTTCCCTCACCTCTTTTGGCATGGGTGCTTTTTTGTGAGTCTCGTCCTCCTTTGGCTTCAGCAAAATTACATAATCAACTTCTTCATCTTTCATATCCTTTATAAATTCTTTCCCACTCATCATCATGACACTAGATTCTACCTTCTCCACTATGTCTTCCTCTAGCATGGATTGTATCTTGAATGTTACCCCATTTTTCTTGAAGGTGTACTTTTTATCCTTCCTATTATGGATAGCTTCTCTGTCATACTTCCATGGTATGAAAAGCAATAGATGACAAGCATCCATTGGCAACACATCACATAGTATCCTATATTGATACTTTCCAATAGAAAACTCTACCCACACTTGTTCATTCACCAAGATGTTTTGACTCTTGTTCAACCATGTAACTTTATAGGGACATACATGTGGAATTTTGGTGAGTTTCAACTTCTCAACTAAGTCCTTAGATATGACATTATCTATTGACCCTAAATCAATGATCACCTTAAATAACTTTCCCAATATTTTTCATTTGACTCTAAAAAGAGCCCTCCTTTGTTTGCTCATCTTTGGTGGGTATCTTGATTAGGATCCTCCTCAACATTAGATTCTCTCCTTTCTCTAAATCCATACTCACCTTTGATTGTTTAGAACAATCTTCTTCTTGGACATAGGCTATCTTCTTCTCTCCTTGTGAAGATGTTGGCTTATTTGGGCATCTATATGGAGGGTGTCATAACTATCCACAATTGTAGCATTTCATTGAAGAAAATTGAGAGCTTCTCCCAAATCCTATTGATCTTCCTCTGCCACTATTATAGGAACTCCTTCCTCTGTTATTGTATCCTCCTCGACTATTTGTCTCTTGTCCTTGCTCTTCATATCTAGATTCACTTTTTCCTCTACTATCACTGCCTCTTCCACTTGAACATCCTCTATGGCCACCTCTATTATCTCTACCCCTTCCCCTATTTCTTGAACTAGAATCTTGTTTCTTCTTTAGTTTCTCTTCCACTTTCAAAGCCATTTGAAAATAGCTATGAATGGAATTCAGGGTAAAGAGATTGAGTTCCCCCTAAATGTTCCACCTCAAACCATTTAGGTATCTTACCACTTTAATGCTCTCTATCTCCTAAATTCTTGATCTAAGGAAAAGTTTTGGAAACTCCTCTGTATAGGTTGGCACATCTAGGTCTTTTTGCCCAAGGCTTTGCCTCTTCTTATGTAGTTGAATGTTATAATCCTCTGGACAGTAATTTTCCTTCACCTTTGCAACCATAGTTTCCAATTTGATATGGGATTCTTTTCCTCTTTCTTTCTTTCTTCTGGAAAGAACTTCCACCATGTAAGTGCTTTCCCTCTTAGCATTGATTTGGATATCTTCACCTTTTGTGATTCTATAATACCATCACACTCAAAGTCATTCTTCATCCCTTCAAGCCATTCCACAACCATTTCAATGTCCATCTTACTAGAGAATACTAGTATCCCTTCTACAGCCTTTCCACTCAATGCCTTGAGTGCTTTGAGGAATGGTTCCTCTAGTAGAAGAGGGTCAGGCTCTGGTTCTATATCCTCTTCTACTAGTCTCTTTCCTTTGTCTATCCCTTCATGTATTTCCTCTCTCAACTTATTGGCAGTCTCTACCACCTCTTCCATCTTGATCTTCATTTCCTTCATTCCTTCTTCAAGAATCCTATTCTTTATTTGTTGCTCTGATAAATCCTTGGATAACTCTGCATTAGCTACCATGATGTTCTTGTTGGAAAATTGACTTCTTGAGGATGCATGAATCATTTTGTGTTATTATCATGGCAACAAATTCATGTTTAGTTTCTTTCATGAAAGACAAAATGACTAAGTATGGAAAATAGGGTAGACAGAGATAATCAATGATCAGCACATCAGCGCACGTGCGAGAGATCAAGTTAGCATATGCGTGTTAAAATATATTTTGTATGACACATGTACATGCTACATCTAGACATTCATAGTACATAACAATAGTATGGAAAAGTTATAGGCATATCAGTAGACCAGGAGTCCAGAAGACAAAGCATGGAAGCCGACTAGTGTTTTAATCAGCGTGCATTATTTTGTTATGTAATGGCTAAGCACCTTTGGTTATATGTTTGTAATAATGTAATTAGCATTGTAGTAAACACAATTGATCTGACTTGTTTCGAAGCATTGTGTATTTTTTTTTAGGGCCGACTAGAGTCTTGTTTTGGGTCGCACCTATTCGGATATGAACATATAAGTATGTAATGTAAAGTTAGGTTACAAGTGTCGATAATAATGTAAGAGGAAGATATAGAAGAGTAGTAAGATGAAGTCAGTATATGATATAGCTCTTTAAGAGAGTAAGATCATTTGCGCATACATGAAACTGATCAGATAGCAGTGTCATCATAGCAGTTCATTTTGATATAGTGTATATCATCTTTCAAAAGGTTGTAGCCTTCATCCTATTAGGCAATGAGCCTAGGTAGTGAGCCATATACCTTTAATAGGGTTTTTTAAAGACTCCTACTAGGGTTAGACCTTTAACCAGGTTCACTATACTTAGTACAATATTTGTGGGTACTAGTTCCCATCGGGGTTTTCCTCTGATCAAGGTTTCCCCGTAATCATATCTTGTGTTATGAGTTCTCATGTTAACCTTCATTCAATGTATGTTTGATTTATGTTTAAGTTGCTGAAAAAGTAATTAATAGACAAACACTGATTCACCCCCCTCTCAGTGTTTCTAATAATTGTTATTAGAGCTCTGGTCCTCAACAAATAAGTTTAACCACTTGAGGAGATCATGGACTCAGTAGAAGAAAAACATTTGAAAAAGAATCTTGAAGCAGCTCTTGAAGATCTTGATAGATCTGAAAAAGAAAATGAAGAACTCAGACTGAAATTTGATGGCTCACAAATTCTTATCAAGAAATTAAGGAAATATTTAAAGGATTGTTCTACAAGTGATTTAGGGAAAATGATCAGAAAGCTCAATGAAGAAAATGTCTCTGAAAGATAAAAATGAAAATCTAGATGAACAGATAACAGACAGCCAAATTGCTATTGAAGAAAAGATTAAAGAAAGAAAACAACTAGATGATGAACTCTTGAAAGCAAACATGAAAGTCCTAGAATTAGAGAACATAAAGAAGAAGATGGAATCTGAATTAACAGAAGCAAAAGATAAGACTGATAAACTCCACACAAGTTCTGATTCACTTCAATCTCAGCTCAATGCACAAAAGAAAAAAGGGGACACTACTGGTCTTGGATACAATGTAGCACAAATTGAAATCAATTCATTGCAAGAAAGAAAGAAATATCATGAAGCATCTTCAGAAGCAAAGAAAATTGAAAAATTTGAAGAGATTAAAACAGATCCACCTAAGGGGAGATCAAGAAAGTTAATAGAACTTGTTATGCATGTAACAAACATGGTCATTTGGCAAGAGATTGCAAAGAGGTAATACCTTTCAATGGTTATGGTTACTCCTGTAATAAGTTTGGGCATAGGGATATCCATTGCAGGACAAATCAAAGAAGAATGAATCAAAACAACCAGAGAAATCAACCTCAAAGAAATTTGCAGAACACTACATGTCAGATACGTAACTACAATGGACACACAACAAAGCAATGCAACATGATGAACAAGAGCATCAGACCTCCTATCATTTTTCACACATGTGGAAAGGTTGGACACATCTCAAGGTTTTGTAGATCCAGAAATCAAAAGCAAGAGGATCCTAATAAATCACTATTTGAAGAAAAAGGAGAAGTCAAATTTGTTCAAGCAAAATTTGGTTTGAAGTAAAGAAGTACAATGATGTTGAAAAGGTAGTTGATGCATCCATAGTGGACACACCCTCTACTTCTGCTTGAATAGACCTTCTTGGTCTTAGGGGGAGCTATTCTAGCTCAGGACCCCTATGTGGTGGTATACTCACCTCTCAGTATGTGCCTATGAATTCATGGTTATAAGCACATAATATTTATGTATGCATTCGCGCATTGTCTAAAATTCATCGAGATCAAAGTTGCAAAATCTCTGAGTAATTTGCGTATGGTTGCAAACATTAAATGCAATAAATTTTATAAAAGAAAGTAAGTGTTTGATCTTCTTCACACTTGCATTCAAGATCACAAAATTTGGAGAGCACTGGAGCACTAGGCATGAAGACACAGAAGCATAACAGATAAGAAGTTTGGAATAGAACCCTAGCAGTCATGCCATTTTAGAATTTCATGAAACCCTACTTAAGAAAGTTCCAAGTAAGTATGGAGACTTTAGTAGTATTTGATATTGCAAAGAGGAAGAGATTTGTATTCAAGAAGAATGCATTCAAATCCATATTGGATGATGTGGAAGGAGCTTTCTCCAAAACCCCGCTAGGTGTTGTTCACACGGAAGATATCCATGCATATATTTACTATAAGAAGGAAATAGTAGGAGATATTAGAATAGCCACTGATATGGGATCTATGATGAAACCTAATTACACATTCAAGGATGAGTTCGCACACTTGATTGATAACCCTATTTTCGAATACTCTAATGCGCATGAGTTTGATGAGCCAGAATGGGTGAAGATTTTGCTAAGCAGAATACATGATGATTTTTACTAGATTGGTGAGGTTCCTATGCACATCACTACAGACCTAATCCATGAATTAATTGGACTTCCCAAGATTGGACCAGTTTTTCCTACTGGCAAGGATGTCAAGAAGCAAATTGAACAAGTTTTCCTATTTATAAGTGACAAGCACGGGATGACAGTTGACCCTATCAAGGAAGATGACATAAAACTTCTAACCATGATACTTGGGTATAAGTTTCAGCAAGCAAGCAGGTTGAACAGTGTCTCTATAGAAATAGTCCTAACAGCTATCAGAATGGTGAAGGATAACACCCAATACAACCTATGTGAGATCTTGCATGCTCAAGTGATTGACAACATTCAAATCATCAAGCATGACAGGAGAAAGACATTCAAGTTTGGATCTTTGATCATCTACTTGTATTTCCATATTGTTGGAAAGGTTGCAAACCTTTACCTAGACAGGAGCAAACCCACAATGTCTCAAATTTATCTTAAGGCCACTTTAGAGAGCAGTGTAAGGGACTCCATGGACATGGATATCAAGACATTTAGGATCAAGATGCAGAAAAAGTTTAGATTATCAGAGAAGATAGTTGATAAATATAAGGATACCATATGTTTCATGGTAGAAGCAAATTGCACTTGCATGGAGGGTGTCGAACCTAGAACCAAATGGATTCATACTCTTGGTTATGAAGTGGAAGAACATGTGTTAGAAGGATATGCACAAGTTATATTGTCTGTGCCCAAAGATCCTAATGAGCCTAGGTGGGGCACTTATAGAGAGAAGACCAATGAAGAGGATAATATCTTACACAGTGCTGATAACAAAAGGAAAGCATCCAGAATTACATCTAACATACTAAAAGTTCATGGAGTCACTCAAGAAGATCTTGAAAAAGCTATAAAAGCCAAGATAGCCAAATAAATTGAGAAGACTGAAGAGATCCAAAAGAATAAGAAAGTAGAGAGCACATCTATGCCCTCTACCACTATTGATCTAGACTCATCTCCACCTTCTATACCAAGCAAGAAGACTAGAGGAAGAAAATAGGTGCCCACAAATCATCTATCATCAAGGAACACTCAAAGAAAAGCAAGGAATACTCAAGCTCCTCCTAAGGTAGGATTTAGACCTAGTCTAAATGTTTTGAAGAACAATATTGTAAATGAAGGGAGATTAGATACACTTTCTAAAGTCTATGACAAGTATCAAGAGATGGATAGGATTGAGATACATTCTATGATCATATCTCATATGATCAAGTTTAAGAATTCTATTCTTGAACTCAAAATAGTAATACCAGATAAGTTATGGAACATATTGGAGATCATGAAAAGACATGCAATAGAGGAAGACATGAGGATTAGAGAAGAAACATTGGATACTCTTCTCCCTATATGCTCGCATGATGAGAAGGTTATTTTATTAGATCTAGTGAAGCATCATCTCAGAACCAAGACAAGGACCTTAAAGATTATGAACAAAGAGTATGAGCAGATATGTAAAGAGACTGAAAAGGCATTTGTACAAGTGTTTATGGATAGACACATGTATCCATCAACGACACCTATAGCAAAGGTAACTCCAGCTCCTCCCAAACAGGTTATAGAACAAGTGATTCAGAAAGCACCTATGACAGGTCCACAGGTTTCAGCACCCACGGTGACAATAATTTATGATACAGATAAAGACTCAGAAGATACTATAGTAGTTGATAATATCAAGATATCCATGACAACATCTGAAAAAGATATGGACAAAGTTGATAAATCATTTGTAAGCACTGAAGAAATGTGCACTGATGATACATCTGTACAACAAGATGAATTTCCCTCCAATGATCCAATTGACTTGAATGAAGAAGATAATGAGACACCAATCAAAGAGATACCAGTAAAGATTGAATGTATGGACACCGGTCAAAATACTATATTCTCACTATCCACTCAACCATCTACCTCATTGTTGTCAAGGTTAACTTCTGACTCAGCAAGTATGGATGCATGGGGAGAAGAAGACCTAATCAAGATCAACATTCTTACTATGGAAAAAGAAAAGGAGAAAAAAGTGATGAGGAACCCTCACTTTTTGGAATCAGTAAACATATTGAATGCAGACTTAGTGCCTACTAATAAGAAAGTAGCCAAAGTCCAATCAGTTGAAGATGTGGACAACATTTTGACAAACTTTAAATCACACTTTACAAACTTAGTAGACTTACTACTAAAATTGTAGAAGATGAATACAAGAAGGAGAGGTTGAATGAATTGGTAAATAATTTTACCTTAGACCTAAAATCTTTGAAGATTGGGAAATCCACAATGAAAGAATTAGCAACTAAAGGCAAGAAAGTTATAGCTAACTGCATGGACAGAGTGAAGTTCACCTCTGAGAAAATTAAAAAGGTAGAAGAGGTAGAGATCATGGTGGGTAGCATCAAAAAATTAGTTGAAACATCCATGCAAGACATGAACATATGCAATAATGTCTATCAATGTCAGTTAGACAAGATTGAAAAGGCTAAGTTGGAAATCAGCAATATAAGAGTAAGACAAACTCAGTTAAGAAATGCACTTGCGCCATCTCTAGCAGTCTTAAATGAGAACATCAAACAGATTGATGCCACCATTTTAACATGATCAAGATCCATGCATGGATTTGATGAAGATGGAGAAACTGACTTATGCCCTATGCGTGCATCTTCAGACAGTTGATGCTATGAAATTATTCTAGCAGAAAGAGATCCAATCTCTTCAGATTGTGTACCCTAAAGTTTACATGGAGTAAGTATGTAGAAGACTTACAAGTTTTTGTACACCTTTGTCATTAATGTCAAAGGGGGAGTAATATAGAATGTGTATATGTGGAGAAGTATATGTATATATCAATAAGATGTTATGATATGCAGTCATTTTTTGTGTTAAGTCATTTTTAGAAAATTGGCCACATTCCTTTGTTGCCATAAATGAAAAAGGGGGAGATTGTTGGAAAGTTGACTTCCTGAGGATGCATGACTCATTTTTTGTTTTCATCATGGCAACAAAGTCATGTTTAGTTTCTGTCATGAAAGACAAAATGACTAAGTATGGAAAACAGGGCAGACAAAGATAATCATCGATCAGCACATCAACGCACATGTGAGAGATCGATTTAGCATATGTGCATTTAGATATATGCTATATGACACATGTACATGCTACATCTAGACATGTATAGTACAAAATAATAGTACAGAAAAGTTACAGGCAGATCAGTAGACCAGTAGTCCAGAAGACAAAGCATGGAAGCTGAATAGTGTTTTGATCAGTGTGCATTATTTTTTTATGTAATGGCTAAGTACCTTTGGTTATATGTTTGTAATAATTTAATTAGAATTTTAGTAAACACGCTTGAGCTGACTTGTTCTGAAGCATTGTGTATTTTTTTTTAGGGCCAACTAGAGTCTTGTTTTGGGTCATGCCTATTCGGATATGAACATATAAGTATGTAATGAAAAGTTATGTTACAAGTGTCAATAATAATGTAAGAGGAAGATATAGAAGATCAGTAAGATGAATTTAATATATGATATAGCTCTTTAAGAGAGTAAGATCATTCACACATACACAGAACTGATCAGACAATAGTTCATTTTGATATAGTGTATATCATCTTTCAGAAGGTTGTAGCCTTTGTCCTATTGGGTAGTGAGCCTAGGCAGTGAGCCATATACCTTTAATATGTTTTTTTAAAAGACTCCTATTAGGGTTAGACCTTTAACTAGGTTCATTATACTTAGTACAATATTTGTGGGTACTAATTCCCACCAGGGTTTTCCTCTGATCAAGGTTTCCTCGTAATCATATCTTGTGTTATGAGTTCTCATGTTAAGCTTCATTCAATGTATGTTTGATTTATGTTTAAGTTGCTAAAAATTAATTAATAGACAAACACTGATTCACCCCCCCCCCCCTCTCAGTGTTTCTAACAGTTCTTACC
>MU226887.1:1268594-1285571 GCA_018584345.1 Thuja plicata | reverse complement strand
CCTCCATTGTTTGAATTGGAAGATTCTCCTTTTTCATGTTTATAGAAAGGAGTTTTAAAGGTTGTGTGATCTTCATTAGTTTGAGGGCCATCCACTTTTATCACACCATTGTCTATGAGATCTTGTAGCACATGTTTGAGAGGCATGCAATCATTGGTCTTATGTCCCCTATTTCAATGATAGTCACAATGGCTGTTCTCATTCCACTAGTTTGGCTTGATGTGAGGTTCATATGGTTAAGCCTTTGGTAGATCACAAATTTTATTTGCAATAAGTTTCCTTAATGCATTCTCCAATGGTTCACCCAAATTAGTGAATGTCCTTTTGGGTGTAGGTGCAAAGAAAGGTTTAGGCTTGGGAGTCCCTTGATTATTCCCAAAGTTGTTATTAGTGTTGTTGTTCAAGGGCACTTTGGGTTCCTGATTCACATTATTGGCTTGAGCTGAGTTTTGAGTGAGATTGAAACGGGTAGCCTTTAAAGTGTTAGCCTCTTCCACTCCATTTTTAACCACTCCTTTATTGTTGTTATTCTTCATCCAAAATCGATTATTGTTGTTGGAATTTTGATTTTGATTAGTGTTGGAGGTTATTTTGTTGTCTTTGTAAAGTTTGATTTCTCCACTTTTTATCAATACCTCCTCCATTATCACTCCATTCTCAATTAGGTCATGGAATGATCTAGGACATTGTATCCTTAATCTATAGTTCATTTCATGATTCAAGTTGTTGACAAAAATATCCATCTTTTCCTTTTTGGGTACACTTTGAGGGTATCTAGCAAATACCGCTCTCCATCGTTGTAGGAAAAGTATGAATGCCTCTCCTTATCTTTGTTTTGTGTTGCATATATTAAGAATTGTAACCTCATGTTTCATGTTATAGGAATAGTGAGTTACAAACTTAGAGTCCAATTCCTCAAAGGTTCGAATGTCGGAGGGTAATTTTGAAAACCACTCCATTGCCATACCTCCCAAACTTCTAGGGAATAACCTCATAAGGTAAGTTGTGTCATGAATGAAATCTAGAGTTAGGGCACAAAATTCCCTTAAGTGATCTTGAGGATCAGATGTTCCTTCATATTTATCATATTTAGGATAAATAGCATTTGCAAGAAATGGTATCATGATTAAAGACTTATCAAATGGAAATGGACACAAAGCTTCGATAGAAAAGGATTTAGGGGCCCCACTTTGTTTTATCATGTCCAATTGCATCTAGAAAATTTGGAATTGTTTGTTCATGATGTCAATGGGATTATCCTCATCTTTTTATTGTTTGAGTTTGGTGACATCATAATCATGTGGAAGTTTGAGACCCGTTTGTGCTAGGTCTAAGAAATGCTTCTCCTTGTCTTTTTCCAACACTTTTTCCATAAGTTTCATGAAGAAAGGGATTTTCATAGCTTCATTAACCTTTTCATCAGTTAAATCCTCATCATTAGGGTCAATTTTACCCCCATTGTTGGTATTGTTCGTCCCTTGATTGTTAGGGTCCATGTTTGTTCCTCCATTAGTATTATTGTTGGATCCTTTGTTGTTAGGATGAACATTTCCCTGATTGTTCATATCCTTGTTTACATGGTTGATTTGATCAGGATCGATATGGACAAATGTAAAAGACATCCTTGGTTCTATTTCCTTTATGGGTTCTTGTAAGGGCCTTGAAGGAAAAGGATTACTCAGAAAAGGACACTCTTTCCCGAGATAAGATCTGTCTGGTTATAGGGTAGTCTTGATATAATGGGATCGAGTAAAAACTAGCATTAACATGAATTGAATGAAGATCTTGGGTTTCTAACTTGCTTAAATGATCAATCCATGGATAAATTTGCAAAATTCCCAATAATGGCAGATTCTAATCCAGTTAAGTATTCACAGAGGTAAAACGTCCAAAAGGGTATCCAAACTGAAATTTTCTTGTTTTCAACCCCTCAGAATATACCCACTATTTTCCCTTTTAAATTTCTAGGCAGCTCTTACCTATGTGTAGGTGACCTTTAATTATTAGTACGCAGTCACTGTAATCTCTATACATGGCGCTTTGCAGTTAGCAAGTGGTTTTTACCTGTTTATAGGGAGTTTTGAAATGTTGATACACGACACTTTTCAGTGGCTTACGCGGCTATTGAATGTTTTCAAGTAGCATTTTATGATTTTTAAGTGGCCCAACATTGTTTGTATGTGGATCTAAAATGGTTGTACGTGCCACTTTCCTGATCAGAGTTGAATTTATCAATTTTTTTGTATTTTCTAGATTTAAAAATTTAAGGGCTTTGATCAGATTTGTCAAAAAGGATTCTCGTGTGAAAAAAAAGTACAAGCTCAACACACACATAAAATTTGTACCATATCCCTAAAACCACACTAAAATTTTATGTTCTCAGATTTTTTTACAGGTTTGCACAAGAATTTCTTCCAAACAGTCTACCTTAGAGTCAACAAATTTGTCTTTTAACAATGGCTCTACAAAGGTAGGTCTACTACTTTATCGAGGTCTCAAATTATTCCAGTCTAAATCTTGACAAGATCCTTTACTCCCTTGCAGGATTCCCACATGCACAAAAGTATGATTTTGTGCAATCCTGAAGGACTACTAGAGGAAGTGAGGATGGCTTGCACAAGTTTTAGTCACTTTCCAATTAAGGTAAAGTGAATTTATTTATAGTGGTTCAGACTACATCATGGTAAAAGCTAATATCTCCCACTTTGGGTGATTCCTTCTCACCCTCCTTGTAAGGCAATTCTTGGGAGGCAAGCCCTTTAAAGCTCTATTTAGCTAGCATGAATATGGAAAGAAAGAACCAAACTCAATCCAACAAGTTTGGGAATCTAATTCACTCAAAGAGTGAAGAGCATATCCCTATTGTTTTTCTTTGTTCCAAACACCTCAAACAAAATTTTTCATTTTCAACCTCTTAACAAGGAGGTTCTTAAAAATGAGATGTGTGGTTCAATTAATCCTCGCTTTTTTTACCACCCAAACTTGACACTTTTGGCTTTTTGATCAACTTCAAAAAGTTGAGAGAATATACCTAATGTCTCGTTTGAACGGAAAATAGTAGGGTGCCCCTAATTATACTAGATTCAAATAATTTATCCACAAGTTAAGCAATGCAAGCTTGATTAGATAAATACCTGGTTTTTGAAGCTAGCTAGGCTAGGCACATTTTTGAGTGTTTTAGCTTATTTTCCCTCACCTAGTGGTGATCATTCCCACTCTAGCTCCTCCAACAAGTTAGTCAACATAAAGAGGGACAAAGTGAAGAAAACTCGGAAAAACTAAAATGACAAATTCCCTCCTAAAATCTCTTTTAATGAAAATCTTATTAAATCAAAGCTTTATGAAAATCAATTAAAGAGTGGGAAATTTTTGTTTGTAAGCAAAAAGCACTTTAATGTAGTGATCATACAAGTGTTCCTCCTCAAATAAACTCTCTAACAGATTGGCTGCATGTATTTGTTTGTCATTTTTAGTCTTTATTCTCACCTCTTTGCTAAGCCTTGTGCCTTGCTTCTCTGGTTTCTACACCTTTGGGTGATTTTTCATCTACAAGATAGAAAAACACAGAGAGTTAAAACAGTGAGCCAATCAATAAAAACCTAATTTAAAACAAAAACATTTATGCAGCATTTAACAACTAAAAGGTGGCATTTAAATGTTGCTAAGTGTAAATATAAACTTGTTAAGTGGCTTTTAAATCCTAGTAAGTAGCTTAAAACAAATCACAGGTGGCTAAACAAAAGTAACAGGCAGCACAGAGAGTGTAAAATGCGGCTGAGTTTTATTGATAAGCGGCTTTTGAAAAATAGCAGGTGACACACTTTATCTAACCAGTGGCACACTTTATCTATCAGGCAGCACACTTTATCTATCATGCGGCTGAAGAATGAAAGACGGAGATGAAAGAAGCTCCATAGGTGGCATTTTATTGTTCACAGGTGGCTCTAAATATTGCATAGGCGGCTCTTCTCCTATTTTCTGCAAAATAATCACAAAGAACAAAGAAAAGCACACAAAATATTATGATAAGACATTATAAATGAGGCTTAGAGCCCCATGGTGGGCACCATTTGTGTGTGTAAGATTAACACCTTTATGAAATTAAGATAATAAGAAAAAATTCTATGAAAATAAAATGCTATTTAATCTAAGAATTGAAGCTAAAAAGCAATATCATCTCATGGTTCTCCATCTAAGCTTTGTTAAGAGAGCTCTCAGTCTTAATCTCTCTCAAGGACAATCCTAGAACGAGAAATAAATGATAAACAATGCTCAAATCTAGCTTAAAATGCTCAAAATGCTCCTAGATGTGTTAGAAAATAATAAATACTCCTAAACATGATATACTAAATGCTATGCAAATGCTGAAATACTCTCAAAAGCTCTCAAATGCTCTCCAAATGCCTATAATAAGGATGATTTTTCTCTTGAAGTTATTGGATCCAAACACAAAGGAAATGGCTTGTATTTATAGCATTTTCCCAAGGGTAGGGGGTAGAGTGAGTTGATAATGATCAAACTTTCGTTAAGTCAAAAGATTTGAGGTGTTCTCAAATGGATGGAAAGTTGGTTAGTTGTCTCAAAGAAATTAGGAATTAAATAGCTCAATCATTTAATTAATTTAGCCATGGAAGGGTGAATGGGTTGGATTTGATCTTTTTGATTTGAACTATACAATTAATTGATTAAAATCAATTGCATAATTTGATTAATCCCTTTAGGCTTGAATTTAATTATTTGACTTCATGATTATTTGATCTTTTAATTTGATTTGATTTTTGTCCTCTTGATTTTATAAATTTCCATTTGATTTGATCCATTTGTTTTGCATTGAGATGAGATTGGAAGGCATTTGGCTGAGATTTATAGTTTTGAATGTTTGAGATACACCTGGTCAATTTTAGGTGTCTACAACAGGAAGAAAGAGAGAAAAAGGGAAAGAATCCCATATCAAATTGGAAGACAATGGTTGCAAAGGTGAAGGAGAATTACCTTCCAGAAGACTATGATATACAACTGCATAAGAAGAGGCAGAACCTTAGGCAAAAAGACCTAGATGTTCCAGCCTATACCGAGGAATTTCAAAAAAATATTCTTAGATCAAGAATCCAGGAGACAGAGAACATCAAATTTGAAAGATACCTTAATGGATTAAGGTGGAACATTCAAGAAGAACTTAGTCTCTTTACCGTGATTTCCATTCATAGCTGTTTTCAAATGGCTTTGAAAGTGGAAGAGAAACTAAAGAAGAAACAAGATTCTAGTTCTAGAAATAAAGGAAGGGGTAGAGACAATAGAGGTTTCCATAGAGGAGGTTCAAGTGGAAGAGGCAGTGACAATAGAGGACAAAGTGACTCCAAATACTCAGAGAAAGGACAAGAAACAAGAAGTAGGGGTGGATACAATAATAGAGGAAGAAACTATTATAACAATGGCAGAGGAAGATCATGAGGTTTTGGGAGAAGCTCTCACTTTTATTCCATGAAACGTTACAACTATGGAAAGATGGGGCATCCTGCATATAGGTGTCTAGATAAGACAACATCCTCACAAGGGGAGAAGAGTAGAGCTTATGTCCAAAAAGAAGATTTCTCTAAACAATTAGAGGTGAGTCTAGATTTAGAGAGGGGAGAACACCTCATGTTGAGAAAGATCCTAATCAAGACTCCCACCAAAGATGAACAAAAGTAGAGGAGAGATATTTTCAAAGTAAAGTGCAAGATATTGGGGAAAGTGTGCAAGGTTATCATTGACTCAGGGTCAATAGATAATGTCATATCTGTGGAGGTAGTAGAGAAGTTGAAACTCACCAAAATACCACATGTGTGTCCCTATAAAGTTACATGGTTGAATAAGGGTCAAAACATCTTTGTGAATGAACAAGTGTGGGTAGAATTTTCCATTGGAAAGTATCAGGGTAGGGTACTATGTGATGTGTTTCCAATGGATGCTTTCCATCTATTGCTTGGAAGACCATGGCAGTATGATAGAGAAGCTGTCCATAATGGGAAGGATAACAAGTACACCTTCAAGCAAAATGGGGTAAATTTCAAAATGTAGTCTTTGATAGAAGAGGACATGGTGGATTAGGTAGAATCTAGTGTCATGTTGATGAATGGAAAATAATTCCTAAGGGATATGAAAGATGAAGAAGTTGGCTATGCAATCTGGTTAAAGCCAAATTAGGAGGAGACTCATAGGCAAGAACCTATGCCAAAAGAGGTGAGAGAACTATTGGATCAGCTCAAGGATATAATTTGTGAGGGTACACTAGCTTCACTACCACCAAAGAGGGATATAAGTCATCAGATTGAATTTATACCTGGAGCATCATTTCCAAACAAAGCTGCATACAAGATGACACAAGTGCAAAACAAGGAGATAGCCAGGCACGTGCAAGAGTTATTGGATCAAGGATTGATTAGGAAAAGAATCAGCCCTTGTTCTGTCCTAGTGGTGATGGCTCCTAACAAGGGAGGTAAGTGGAGGATGTGTATTGATTCTAGGGAAATAAATAGGATAACTATCAGGTATAGATTTCCAATTCCTAGAATAGAAGACTTGGTGGATTTCTTGGGGGGTGCTAAGTACTTCTCTAAAATTGATTTAAAGAGTGGGTACTATCAAATTAGGATGAAAGAGGGTGATGAGTGGAATTCTAAATTTAAGACTACAGAGGGGTTGTATGAATGGTGAGTTATGCCCTTTGGGCTTACCAATGCACCAAGCACCTTTATGAGGGTGATGAATGAAGTCTTCAAGGAATATATAGGAGTTTTTGTAGTTGTCTATTTAGATGACATCCTCATATTTAGTAAAACCAAAGAGGATCATATGAAACACTTGGAGTTAGTGTTGAAGAAATTGGAGGAGAAACTCACCATAAACCTTGAGAAGAGTGAGTTCATGAAAGAAGAGTTAGTCTACCTTGGCTTTGTAGTTTCCAACAATGACTTGAAAATGGATAAAGAGAAAGTAGAGGCTATCTTTAAGTGGCCTACTCCAAAGACAGGGACATAAGTTAGGAGCTTCCATGGATTAGCCCAATTCTATAGGAATTTTATTAGGAGATTCAGTGAGATTTGTTCTCCAGTCCTAGAGACTATGAAAGGAAGGTTGAAAACAAAGTTTGTGTGGACCAAGGAAGATAATGAGGGGTTTGAGAGGTTGAAGAAAGAAGTGGCTACTCAGCCTACATTTTTGTTACCTAGTTTTGACAAACCATTTATTGAGTGTGATGCAAGCAACATTGCAGTAGGAGATGTCCTAAGCCAAGAAGGCAGGCATATGGCTTCTTTTAGTGAAAGAATAAATGAGGCTAAGTCTAGATACTCTTCCTATGATTTGGATGTATATGCTCTTGTGCAAGCCTTAAAGAAGTGAAGGCATTATCTATTTCCCAAAGTGTTTTTTGTCTTCATAGACAACCAATCAGTGAGTTACATAAACACTCAAGACAAGCTTAGCTTGAGACACATCAAGTGGATGGAATTCCTATAGTCTTACACTTTTACCATAAAACATAAGAAGGGGGTACAAAAGAAAGTTGCAGATGACCTTAGTAGGAGACTACTTACCATCCAAGAGATCCCGTTGCAAATTACAGGAGTTGAAAGTGTCAAGGACCTATATGAGGGAGATACAAATTTCTCAGAGATATACAAGGTGTGTAAAAATTTGGAGAATCACTTTCATAGTGAATTTGTAGAGTATACATTGCAAAATGGGTTTCTATTCAAAGGCAAGCAACTTTGTGTTCCAAAAAGACTCAATAAAGGAGAACCTCATACAGGAAAAACATAATGGAAGCCTAAGTGGACATTTTGGACTAAATAAGACATTAGACCTAGTGGAAAGGTTTTATTGGTGGCCAAAGATGCAGAAAGAAGTGAGAAGATATGTGGAGTAGTGTGCATATGTTAGAAGGATAAATGAACTTCATCAAATGTAGGACTTTACCAGCCATTACCCATCCCAAGCAGATCTTAGGAGTGCATAAGTATGGACTTCATAGTGGGGTTACCTAGGACTCCAACTGGTTTAGACAGTGTATTTGTAGTGATAGACATGTTTAGTAAAATGAGCCTCTTCATACAATGTAAAACAACAAATGATGTCAGCCATATTGCCTACTTATTTTTCAAAGAAGTAGTAAGGATTCATCGCCTACCAATGAGAATTGTTGCAGACATGGATGTGAAGTTCATGGGTCATTTTTGGAAGACACTATAGAAGAGACTAGGAAAAAAATTATCTCATGGATCTACCTATCATCCTCAAATGGATGGGCAGACTGAAGTAATCAATAGAGTTCTTGGGAACTTGCTTAGATGTCTAGCAAAGGAATATGGAAAAGTATGGGAGTAAGTTATTCCACACGAATAATTTGCCTATAGTGATAGCACAAATAGGACTACATGACAAAGTACATTTGAGATTATGTATGGGGCACATCCAAGGGGTGTGATGGAGCTTAGAGACCTCAAAGGATATGAGGGAGTTAATGGGCATGCTGATGGTTTTGCACAATCAATGAAGGAAGTTCATGAACAAGTGAAAAAGACCTTAATGGAGGCCAATCAAAAGTTGAAGGAAAAAAGAGATGAGGGAAGAAGAGATTTGTATTTTGAAGTGGGAGAGTTAGTAATGGTGTTCTTGAATAAGGCAAGTCTACAAAATGGGATACCTAGTAAACTACAAATGAAAAGAATTGGACCTTGCAAGATATTGGATAAGTATGGGGCATAATGCTTATAAGGTAGAGTTGCCCAAGGAGATGTCAATTTCTCCAATCTTCAATGTGAAAGATTTGATCAAGTATAAGGGGCCAGAGATGGATGAGTTGAAGTATAGTATAAATGTGCATAAGGACATGGGAGAGTTCAAGACTCTGGCGCAAGTCAAGCCACAAGTGGAGAAGATATTGGATTCAAGGGTGAAGAAGAAGACAAGGCACAAAATCTATATGGAGGTTCTAGTGAAGTGGAGACAACAACAAGAGTCAGAATCCACTTGGATAGCTGAGAGTGACTTCAAGAAGCATGGAATCAATGAGGATTTCCTAACACCACAGGTACCTTAACCTTCTTGTTGCAAGGGGAGGATGGTACAGGAGCACCCTAAGGTATTTAATAAGATCTTGAGATATTTTGGCTTGTAGGTTGGTTTGGCCAACCATCCATGAATCAGGACTAATCTATAAAGTCCCTAGTTTGTTTTGAAGTGTAATTAGAGTTAGGAAATGTTAGGGTTTGTATGTTGTTGGGTCTAGTTGATTCTAGGGGTCTAGAACCTAGAAGTCAACTCAAAAGCCAAAGGGTTGACCAAAGTTACTAAGTGGGAAGATTTTGCAAGTTTTAATTTTATCTAGTCATTTGAGGTCAATTGGTAAGGTTTGGAACCAATTAAGACTCTCAAAATGGTAAAATTGTCATTTTGACAAAAAGTTGTTAAAGTTGTCATGACAACTTTTAAAGTTGTCATGACAACATTTCCTAGTTTTTAGGAATCGGCTCTTATGGTGCCCAAATCCTAACTAGAGGGTCTAGATAAGTGAGATAGGAGTATATAAGTTGATTTAAACCCTAATCTGATAGTTAGATTGAACATTGTCTGAACTGGTGTTTTTGAAGGAGCATTTTACAGTGTAATTAAGTTATAGAACCATCATACACCACTTCATTGGATTGAATGGATTGAATTAATAAATGGATAGTGTTTGAAATGTAGTTCCTAAGATATTTGTGCCATTAGTTTAGTATATTTTACTTCCTGGTTAAGTTTTGTTCAAATTATTGCATTTTGTAAGTTCACTAGCCAGTTTTGGTCCAGTTATGTAAAGAATGGGTTTCTTTGGTGTTCCCGTGGTTCAAACTCCATGAAAACTTGGAATCAATTAGAGCCTTGTATATAATTTATACATATGGCTTGTGGAGTGTGTGTGTGTGTGCAGGGGAAGCTTGAAAATAATCAGGCCCTAGGCGAGTTCTAGCTATTCTGGCTAGGGTGACTAAGCAGTGGAGCAACAATGGAGGTCGCAAGTTGATTGGTATGTGCCAATCAGTGATAGTGGAGTGTGGGGGAATGAGGTGAAGAAATTTTGATTGAAGGAGGAGTTTTGAGAAGCTCATTAGATCAGTGGAAGAAGATCAAGAAACCAGACTAGTCTTCATGCCTTAGAAACCCTTATTTTTAGGGGTTTGGTAGAAGTCTAATGTATAGACAGATTTGAGACCAGAGACATAGATAATATTAAAGTGGAAGAAAAACCCACAAAGAATATATTTTTTTTCTAGGGTTGTTAAGGGGTTTTAGGAGGAAAAACACATTTTCAGTGATTAGGAGGGCTAATAGGCCTAAAAAGGCTACAAGGCCTAAAAGACTTGATTTTGGAACTCGATTGGTAAATGGGTGCAAGATTCACAAAATTGAATCCATAGAGGTTGGATTAGACCTAAGAGGAGTTTTGAAATAAATCCTTGAGTAGTTTATCATATTGAAGTGACAGGAGGCTAGTGAAGCCATGGATGCAAGAAAGCTATGGAGGACAGTATAGAGAAGAGTTTTGAATTTCATGGGAAGCTCCTAGGGAGTTAGGGGATTAGGAAGGAATCCTCTAGTTGGGGTAGAAAAAGAGACCCTAAGAAAGACCAAGTGAAGGTCTTGGTGAGAGCTAGAAGGCTCTAGGAGAGGAGCTCCCCATCAATATCACTTGTTTTAGTGACAAAATTTGGACCACACTATGTCTCAAACACCCCATGCAGGCCCTTACACAAGGTCAATAGCTAGAAATCAACCTAAGGACTCATACATCAGTAGATTCCCCACTTGGGAAATAGAGTGAGAGGATGATCCTTTCAAGAATACCATTCCTTCTCTTTTTGAGAATCCCCATGGGTCAGCCATATTCCAAAATATCACAGAAGAGGAGCTCAAAGATATTGAGCAAGACACCCATTCCATGCAAGTGGTTGATGCTATTATAGAGAGGAACCCTGAATGTTTCTTATCCATATTGATTAAAAAAGGAGTCAAACTCCCCGCTGAATTCAATGTGCACAGAATATGGCCAGAAAACTCTCTCACAGGTCAAAACAGTACTCAACCTTCTCAAACACTAACTCTGGTTTCTCAAATCTTCCCGTCCTTGATGACACCAAAATTGACACAGACAATACCCAATCAAACAAATTACATGAACCAAGCAAGCACATCTTCCATATAGAGCATGAAAGGTTCCCAATAGAGTGTACCCATGGTCACTAGTATGCCTCCACCTTTGGTCTTATGGCGTGGCCAATCAAGCTCTCATACTATGCCTTCCATCCCACCAACAAGCAGTAACCTTTTTTCCACCACACTGCTACCGCAGTCATTCCCTACTAGCCTTGGGGTCAACACATCATTCCCACAAGGATCCATCTCTGTAGGACTAACTTTCAGTCGATGCCCACCCAAGGTTACGCCTTTGCTCACCCAAATCGAGTAGCAGCAACCCCAACTTCAGTTGCAACAACCTCAACCCCAGTAGTAGAAACCCTAGCTTCAGCTGCAACAACCTCAACCCTAGCAGAAGCAACCCTGACTTCAGTAGCAACAACCTCAACCCAAACTTTAGCTGCAACAACCTCAACCCCAGCAGCAACAACCCCAACTTTAGCAACAACAACATCAAATCCAGCATCAACAACCACAGTTCCAACAACAACAATATCCCCAACCCCAATAGAAAACACAATAGAACCAACCTTGGGCCACTCACGTGCCCCCAGTTTAGAATCATGTGTTGGGAAATCAATATCAATCCCTAAGGATGAGGTCCCATGTTGCTACTCAAGGGGCACTGAGATGCAACCTCATACCTACTACAACATATAGGTGTCATGTAACAAATCCTCCTCAGTCTCAAACATACATGCTAATCCAACAAGTGTATAACCTTCAAACCCAAATGATGGATATACAAAATCAAGGGAAAACTAAATCCTATACCATAGAGGGTTTGTACCTGTATCCCTTTGATCACTCTCTTCACATGTCTCCATTCCCAACTTACTTCTCGGTATCAAAATTTGACAAATATGTAAGGATTAGATAATACTGAGAGGGGGGTGAATCATTAGTATAGCACTTAATTAATTTTTTCAACCAATTAAATATTAAGCATAAACTTGTAGTAAAGAAAAGAACATAATAAAATGACACAGTACTCATAACACCATACTTGTTTATGAGGAAACCCTGGCCAAGGAAAAACCCTAGTGGGGATGGTACCCACAAGCATGTACTAAAGTATAATCTCCCTACAAGGAGACCTAGCCTTGTTAGGATCTGAATATTACATAGCACATTTCCTTGTTAAAGGAATTACAACTCTATTAAAGGTTCACAACACCATGTTAGGGGCTAACTGAGCTTACAGATCTTACAATATAATTCAAGTTACAAAGTGTTCTCAGTTGTGAACAAAAAAAAGAAACACTGGTGCTTAGATAGTTCCTTTATAGTTCTTTAATGATCTCTGTTATTCTCTACTCTGCTATTTTCTCAACAACTCATCCAACTACCCAACTCAACTATCATTTATCTTCATCAAAAATATCTTACATATATATCTCACAACTTTACAAAGTCGGCTCTCAATATGAATATTATAAATATTACAAAGTTAGCCTTCAATACACAATACATTTAATATAGTAAATATCAAATGCATAGTCATTTCTCTTGGCTAGTTAATGTAGAGGTTATCAAAAACCAAAATACAACTTTAATTTTCTGGAGTCCAAGTCATACTCCCTCAATCTTCGCTACTGTCAAACTCCTCTGTATCGATGTTCTGTTGTAGTTTGTCCATTTTCAATTCCTTCTAACTCACCATAGACTTAACTAAAACCAAATAGATCTTAGGTGGAGCTCATACATACCCCATACTATCTTCCTCTAATCTCACTTTCCCTAGTTCATCGATATCTGTCTTCGACATCAAAAACACTTATGTATCACTGCTTCTACACTTAATCAATTTCTAAATGATAAAAACTTATCTTTACTGGAATTAGTCTAAAACCCAAACATGTTACCATAAATGAAAACCAAAAAGAAAATCACATTTACAAAATTGATTACTTGCCAACAATCTCTCCCTTTGGCATTGATGGAAATACTTAACAAAAAAAAAGAATAAGTGTTCCAAAAAATCTGTCTCCTCTATAATCTTCCTTTCCTTTTCTTTTCTCTTTTGTTTTCTTCTCCTATATAATTTTTTTATTATATATATATATATTTTTTCTTCTCTTCTCCCCCTTTGATAACAATGACAAAGGTGCATATAAAACAATAGTTTTTAGTGCTTTCTCTCCAGTTTTAGAATATCCTGAAAGGAATCTTCCAAGATCTTAACTTATGCAGTTCATGTCTTGAACAAAATTTGGCTAATGTGAATTAATCCATTCAGTGAAAATGATGTAGTCTTAGCTTCTTTCAATTCTGTGGGCATAGATTTATCTAGTGAATCTATTACTTTCTCCAAGTCTGAGAGATGAACCTCAAGTATTGATAACTTAGGAGTGATAAAGCTCTTCAACAAATTGAATCTTGTCAATACTCTCCCTTTCTCATTATCCAATACATTGATTTTAGCCAAAATTATTTTGACTTCTGTATCTAACTCTATTGTGGATTGTGAGGATGTTTCACAAACATCCATCATACTATTCAGAGTTTCCCTCTCTTTGGCAATGATGTCTTCTACATTCTGAACATGTCATATTGGATTCATACATTAGCTAAACAATTTTGTCCCATGTCCAATGTAGCTCCTTGCATTTGTCAAGCAAGCTTTCACAATGCCTAAGTCCCATGTGATAGATTTGCAAACTTATGTTAACCATTTTTCTGATTATGTCTTTTCTCTCTTCTCCTCTGCAATCTACAATAAATTACCATAGTGCTCATCAAATTCATCAAGTGTAATTCTTAGATTTTCAATGTCATCTTTATTTTGGAAAATAATAGGTAATGGTATCAATTTGTTTATAGTATCAATTTATCTTGTAATTACTTTTTCATTCTTGTCTCCTTTTTGTTCTAATCTTTCCTTGGCTTTGTTCAAAGTAGTAAATGCCAATTTTACTAAATTAACTTCATCCATGCTGTCAACATTTACATCACTTCTTTCCAACAATGAAATAGATGATGTGTTTAACTCTTTCTTTTCATCCTCTTACTAATCTATCTTTATTTCTTCTTCCTTATTTTGTTCCTCTTCCTTCTTTTTCTCTTCCTTCTTTTGTTCTTCATCCTCTTTGTGTTCAGCCTCATCTACCATAGAAGTATCCATATTCCCTGAAAAAAGGGTTCTTTTCATCTTGAGAGGTGTCAAGAGTTACTCCTACACCAGAAACATAGAAATATGGTGGAGGATCTTCTTTTCTCTTCTCAGCAGTTGTCCCTATTGCTTTTGATCTTTCACCCATTCCCAATTATGTGGGCAAAGTGGTCTTAAGAGGTGGGGGCTTGTTAGAAGTAGTACTCATCAGTATCTTCTCTAGTGCCTTCTGAGTTTCCTCAATGACTTCATCATATTTCCTCGCCATTATTTTCAATAATCTCACCTTGGTCCTTAGTAGATGTTTTCACTCCTTGTATATTCTGTCCCTTTCTTGTACTAATATCACAGGCAACATGTTATCAATTTCTTGGTTCCTGATTGTATCATCTTCAATCTATGCAACATTTCTCCTTATCTCCAATCTCGCATATAAGCCTATAGGTATACTTCCTTCAATTTCTAAAAGTGTTTTCTTGAAAGTAAGTGTTCAATCACAATGTCCTCAATCTTAAGCTTGTCTTCTTCCTCATACCTGTCATAGTATTTATCAATTGTGATCAATTTACCTTGTTTTATTTCTCTCTTTTATATCATGTTCATGTTAGGCTTCCACAATTGCCTCTTTATTTTCTTCTCTTTTCCTCATGTACTCTGCTCTTTAGGTGATGTATGCATGCTTGATCTTGTAACTCTAGAAGTGATATTTTCAGCTTGTGTTGTTTTTTGTTGAGGAGGAGGTGGACTGTCTACCATGACTACCTTAGGGGTAGGAGGGGCTGCAGTACTTCTACTTTCTAGTCCAAGATAACTTTCTGTCATCTTATTTTTGACTTCTTTTAATTCCTCTTCTATCAAACAAACTTTTACTCCACATTCATGTACAAGATTCTCAATCTTTCTAATCCTCAGACCTCTAGTCTATTCTTCTCTCACTTTAGCTGAATTTTCTTCATATGTTCCCCATCTTTCCTCTATTGTTTCAATTTTTGATGCAAGGACATGTTCTACTTACATGGTAAGTACATCATAACTTACTTAATAACCCATGGGATAACACCATTTCTTTCTGGGTATGACTGCTTCAAACCGCACATAATAAATTTCAACCATGAAACAGATTGTATCTTTTTTATTTCTCAACAAAGTCTTCATGTATCTTGTATCTAGTTTTCATCCATCTCTATAGGATTTTTATTGTACCAAATATTTCACCATCAACCCAAATAGCATTCTGTCTCTTGTAGCTCTATGATCAATATGGCAGTAGGTACTCCATATTTCCAACCACTAGGATGTAAACCAGAAAATTTGTGCTTAATATGAAGGAACATATTTATCATTAATGAACCAAATATGAAGGTTTTCATTCTATCCTTCTTCACTAGCTTCACATTCTCAAGGAATTGTTGTGCTAGAACTTTGCATATGTTATACTTTATATTTTCCTTCAACATTCTCCATGCCATCATGATTACCTAGTAGACACTGAGTTAGGCCTGCTACTATAGTAGAAATTGCACCCAAGTATCATCACAATCAATCTTACATCTTGCTGAAAGATGTCATTTACTGTCATTGCCCATCTGTCCCATTTGGAATGAGTTAGGGTTTCAAATTCTTTCTTCACATGTTTCTCCATAATAGGGATGACTCTGGTGTTGTCTAGTCTAGTGATTTCCTAGATTAGGTCACTACAAATATTCACAGGTTGATCACCTATACAGATACACTAATCATGAACCCTACTTAATAGTATTTTGAACCATTCATCTTCATCGAATTCACATAAATCTAGAATTTTCATTATGCTCAGCTACTCAATGTGTTTGTATTCTTCTCTCATGACTACATTTTGAGTCATATATTCCATCTCAGTTGATATATCATCAATTCCCATTATTTCATACTTACAATGTGGTGAGAATTTTTTTGACACAAGCCAACTTGCTAAGATCTTGAGATTCGATTTCCTCTCTTGAAAGAATAACAGATTTACTTGCAAGGTTCTCCGAGGTCGGGTCACAACCTGCTTGGTTACTTAGTTGAAGATAAATGTGATTGTTTATGAGGAGGCCTTTTTTGGTACATTCAAGACATCAAATTCCAAAACACTTTAGTTCTTTTTGGTATTTTCCACTTTAACATATCTGGGTGTTGTAAATAAAATGTAATTTTGTATTTTCAAGATGTGGATTTTCAGAATTAAAGACAGAATTTGAAGAGATTAAATTAATGAGGAATAAAAAAAAGTGCTGAAAATGAAATCCTACAGACATAAACCGTCGTAAATCCTTCCTTGCAAATTGAATGGTGAAGAGATTTGGAAAAAACCTACGAAGCATAAATCAGACCAAGTCACAATTCAATACCCCATGGATGAAAGAGTTTGGAGAGAAGATGAATTCACTCGTGCAAGATATTCAAAATCTATCAAATTGTGAAGCCACCAAGGTGTTCACACCCACAAGATGTATTTATCGTAAATCCCAAAGATGGTCTCTTTCACGCATTTGTCACAGCAAGGTAGATAAACAACAACAAACTCCAACTAAAAGAAACACAAATTTGAAGCACAATAAACAAGAGGCTCTTTGAAAATAATGAATAATGCAAGCATACATTCAATAATTTTTCATAGGTAGCAG
>MU226887.1:1231305-1268494 GCA_018584345.1 Thuja plicata | reverse complement strand
AATTAATTTAGCCATGGAAGGGTGAATGGGTTGGATTTGATCTTTTTGATTTGAACTATACAATTAATTGATTAAAATCAATTGCATAATTTGATTAATCCCTTTAGGCTTGAATTTAATTATTTGACTTCATGATTATTTGATCTTTTAATTTGATTTGATTTTTGTCCTCTTGATTTTATAAATTTCCATTTGATTTGATCCATTTGTTTTGCATTGAGATGAGATTGGAAGGCATTTGGCTGAGATTTATAGTTTTGAATGTTTGAGATACACCTGGTCAATTTTAGGTGTCTACAACAGGAAGAAAGAGAGAAAAAGGGAAAGAATCCCATATCAAATTGGAAGACAATGGTTGCAAAGGTGAAGGAGAATTACCTTCCAGAAGACTATGATATACAACTGCATAAGAAGAGGCAGAACCTTAGGCAAAAAGACCTAGATGTTCCAGCCTATACCGAGGAATTTCAAAAAAATATTCTTAGATCAAGAATCCAGGAGACAGAGAACATCAAATTTGAAAGATACCTTAATGGATTAAGGTGGAACATTCAAGAAGAACTTAGTCTCTTTACCGTGATTTCCATTCATAGCTGTTTTCAAATGGCTTTGAAAGTGGAAGAGAAACTAAAGAAGAAACAAGATTCTAGTTCTAGAAATAAAGGAAGGGGTAGAGACAATAGAGGTTTCCATAGAGGAGGTTCAAGTGGAAGAGGCAGTGACAATAGAGGACAAAGTGACTCCAAATACTCAGAGAAAGGACAAGAAACAAGAAGTAGGGGTGGATACAATAATAGAGGAAGAAACTATTATAACAATGGCAGAGGAAGATCATGAGGTTTTGGGAGAAGCTCTCACTTTTATTCCATGAAACGTTACAACTATGGAAAGATGGGGCATCCTGCATATAGGTGTCTAGATAAGACAACATCCTCACAAGGGGAGAAGAGTAGAGCTTATGTCCAAAAAGAAGATTTCTCTAAACAATTAGAGGTGAGTCTAGATTTAGAGAGGGGAGAACACCTCATGTTGAGAAAGATCCTAATCAAGACTCCCACCAAAGATGAACAAAAGTAGAGGAGAGATATTTTCAAAGTAAAGTGCAAGATATTGGGGAAAGTGTGCAAGGTTATCATTGACTCAGGGTCAATAGATAATGTCATATCTGTGGAGGTAGTAGAGAAGTTGAAACTCACCAAAATACCACATGTGTGTCCCTATAAAGTTACATGGTTGAATAAGGGTCAAAACATCTTTGTGAATGAACAAGTGTGGGTAGAATTTTCCATTGGAAAGTATCAGGGTAGGGTACTATGTGATGTGTTTCCAATGGATGCTTTCCATCTATTGCTTGGAAGACCATGGCAGTATGATAGAGAAGCTGTCCATAATGGGAAGGATAACAAGTACACCTTCAAGCAAAATGGGGTAAATTTCAAAATGTAGTCTTTGATAGAAGAGGACATGGTGGATTAGGTAGAATCTAGTGTCATGTTGATGAATGGAAAATAATTCCTAAGGGATATGAAAGATGAAGAAGTTGGCTATGCAATCTGGTTAAAGCCAAATTAGGAGGAGACTCATAGGCAAGAACCTATGCCAAAAGAGGTGAGAGAACTATTGGATCAGCTCAAGGATATAATTTGTGAGGGTACACTAGCTTCACTACCACCAAAGAGGGATATAAGTCATCAGATTGAATTTATACCTGGAGCATCATTTCCAAACAAAGCTGCATACAAGATGACACAAGTGCAAAACAAGGAGATAGCCAGGCACGTGCAAGAGTTATTGGATCAAGGATTGATTAGGAAAAGAATCAGCCCTTGTTCTGTCCTAGTGGTGATGGCTCCTAACAAGGGAGGTAAGTGGAGGATGTGTATTGATTCTAGGGAAATAAATAGGATAACTATCAGGTATAGATTTCCAATTCCTAGAATAGAAGACTTGGTGGATTTCTTGGGGGGTGCTAAGTACTTCTCTAAAATTGATTTAAAGAGTGGGTACTATCAAATTAGGATGAAAGAGGGTGATGAGTGGAATTCTAAATTTAAGACTACAGAGGGGTTGTATGAATGGTGAGTTATGCCCTTTGGGCTTACCAATGCACCAAGCACCTTTATGAGGGTGATGAATGAAGTCTTCAAGGAATATATAGGAGTTTTTGTAGTTGTCTATTTAGATGACATCCTCATATTTAGTAAAACCAAAGAGGATCATATGAAACACTTGGAGTTAGTGTTGAAGAAATTGGAGGAGAAACTCACCATAAACCTTGAGAAGAGTGAGTTCATGAAAGAAGAGTTAGTCTACCTTGGCTTTGTAGTTTCCAACAATGACTTGAAAATGGATAAAGAGAAAGTAGAGGCTATCTTTAAGTGGCCTACTCCAAAGACAGGGACATAAGTTAGGAGCTTCCATGGATTAGCCCAATTCTATAGGAATTTTATTAGGAGATTCAGTGAGATTTGTTCTCCAGTCCTAGAGACTATGAAAGGAAGGTTGAAAACAAAGTTTGTGTGGACCAAGGAAGATAATGAGGGGTTTGAGAGGTTGAAGAAAGAAGTGGCTACTCAGCCTACATTTTTGTTACCTAGTTTTGACAAACCATTTATTGAGTGTGATGCAAGCAACATTGCAGTAGGAGATGTCCTAAGCCAAGAAGGCAGGCATATGGCTTCTTTTAGTGAAAGAATAAATGAGGCTAAGTCTAGATACTCTTCCTATGATTTGGATGTATATGCTCTTGTGCAAGCCTTAAAGAAGTGAAGGCATTATCTATTTCCCAAAGTGTTTTTTGTCTTCATAGACAACCAATCAGTGAGTTACATAAACACTCAAGACAAGCTTAGCTTGAGACACATCAAGTGGATGGAATTCCTATAGTCTTACACTTTTACCATAAAACATAAGAAGGGGGTACAAAAGAAAGTTGCAGATGACCTTAGTAGGAGACTACTTACCATCCAAGAGATCCCGTTGCAAATTACAGGAGTTGAAAGTGTCAAGGACCTATATGAGGGAGATACAAATTTCTCAGAGATATACAAGGTGTGTAAAAATTTGGAGAATCACTTTCATAGTGAATTTGTAGAGTATACATTGCAAAATGGGTTTCTATTCAAAGGCAAGCAACTTTGTGTTCCAAAAAGACTCAATAAAGGAGAACCTCATACAGGAAAAACATAATGGAAGCCTAAGTGGACATTTTGGACTAAATAAGACATTAGACCTAGTGGAAAGGTTTTATTGGTGGCCAAAGATGCAGAAAGAAGTGAGAAGATATGTGGAGTAGTGTGCATATGTTAGAAGGATAAATGAACTTCATCAAATGTAGGACTTTACCAGCCATTACCCATCCCAAGCAGATCTTAGGAGTGCATAAGTATGGACTTCATAGTGGGGTTACCTAGGACTCCAACTGGTTTAGACAGTGTATTTGTAGTGATAGACATGTTTAGTAAAATGAGCCTCTTCATACAATGTAAAACAACAAATGATGTCAGCCATATTGCCTACTTATTTTTCAAAGAAGTAGTAAGGATTCATCGCCTACCAATGAGAATTGTTGCAGACATGGATGTGAAGTTCATGGGTCATTTTTGGAAGACACTATAGAAGAGACTAGGAAAAAAATTATCTCATGGATCTACCTATCATCCTCAAATGGATGGGCAGACTGAAGTAATCAATAGAGTTCTTGGGAACTTGCTTAGATGTCTAGCAAAGGAATATGGAAAAGTATGGGAGTAAGTTATTCCACACGAATAATTTGCCTATAGTGATAGCACAAATAGGACTACATGACAAAGTACATTTGAGATTATGTATGGGGCACATCCAAGGGGTGTGATGGAGCTTAGAGACCTCAAAGGATATGAGGGAGTTAATGGGCATGCTGATGGTTTTGCACAATCAATGAAGGAAGTTCATGAACAAGTGAAAAAGACCTTAATGGAGGCCAATCAAAAGTTGAAGGAAAAAAGAGATGAGGGAAGAAGAGATTTGTATTTTGAAGTGGGAGAGTTAGTAATGGTGTTCTTGAATAAGGCAAGTCTACAAAATGGGATACCTAGTAAACTACAAATGAAAAGAATTGGACCTTGCAAGATATTGGATAAGTATGGGGCATAATGCTTATAAGGTAGAGTTGCCCAAGGAGATGTCAATTTCTCCAATCTTCAATGTGAAAGATTTGATCAAGTATAAGGGGCCAGAGATGGATGAGTTGAAGTATAGTATAAATGTGCATAAGGACATGGGAGAGTTCAAGACTCTGGCGCAAGTCAAGCCACAAGTGGAGAAGATATTGGATTCAAGGGTGAAGAAGAAGACAAGGCACAAAATCTATATGGAGGTTCTAGTGAAGTGGAGACAACAACAAGAGTCAGAATCCACTTGGATAGCTGAGAGTGACTTCAAGAAGCATGGAATCAATGAGGATTTCCTAACACCACAGGTACCTTAACCTTCTTGTTGCAAGGGGAGGATGGTACAGGAGCACCCTAAGGTATTTAATAAGATCTTGAGATATTTTGGCTTGTAGGTTGGTTTGGCCAACCATCCATGAATCAGGACTAATCTATAAAGTCCCTAGTTTGTTTTGAAGTGTAATTAGAGTTAGGAAATGTTAGGGTTTGTATGTTGTTGGGTCTAGTTGATTCTAGGGGTCTAGAACCTAGAAGTCAACTCAAAAGCCAAAGGGTTGACCAAAGTTACTAAGTGGGAAGATTTTGCAAGTTTTAATTTTATCTAGTCATTTGAGGTCAATTGGTAAGGTTTGGAACCAATTAAGACTCTCAAAATGGTAAAATTGTCATTTTGACAAAAAGTTGTTAAAGTTGTCATGACAACTTTTAAAGTTGTCATGACAACATTTCCTAGTTTTTAGGAATCGGCTCTTATGGTGCCCAAATCCTAACTAGAGGGTCTAGATAAGTGAGATAGGAGTATATAAGTTGATTTAAACCCTAATCTGATAGTTAGATTGAACATTGTCTGAACTGGTGTTTTTGAAGGAGCATTTTACAGTGTAATTAAGTTATAGAACCATCATACACCACTTCATTGGATTGAATGGATTGAATTAATAAATGGATAGTGTTTGAAATGTAGTTCCTAAGATATTTGTGCCATTAGTTTAGTATATTTTACTTCCTGGTTAAGTTTTGTTCAAATTATTGCATTTTGTAAGTTCACTAGCCAGTTTTGGTCCAGTTATGTAAAGAATGGGTTTCTTTGGTGTTCCCGTGGTTCAAACTCCATGAAAACTTGGAATCAATTAGAGCCTTGTATATAATTTATACATATGGCTTGTGGAGTGTGTGTGTGTGTGCAGGGGAAGCTTGAAAATAATCAGGCCCTAGGCGAGTTCTAGCTATTCTGGCTAGGGTGACTAAGCAGTGGAGCAACAATGGAGGTCGCAAGTTGATTGGTATGTGCCAATCAGTGATAGTGGAGTGTGGGGGAATGAGGTGAAGAAATTTTGATTGAAGGAGGAGTTTTGAGAAGCTCATTAGATCAGTGGAAGAAGATCAAGAAACCAGACTAGTCTTCATGCCTTAGAAACCCTTATTTTTAGGGGTTTGGTAGAAGTCTAATGTATAGACAGATTTGAGACCAGAGACATAGATAATATTAAAGTGGAAGAAAAACCCACAAAGAATATATTTTTTTTCTAGGGTTGTTAAGGGGTTTTAGGAGGAAAAACACATTTTCAGTGATTAGGAGGGCTAATAGGCCTAAAAAGGCTACAAGGCCTAAAAGACTTGATTTTGGAACTCGATTGGTAAATGGGTGCAAGATTCACAAAATTGAATCCATAGAGGTTGGATTAGACCTAAGAGGAGTTTTGAAATAAATCCTTGAGTAGTTTATCATATTGAAGTGACAGGAGGCTAGTGAAGCCATGGATGCAAGAAAGCTATGGAGGACAGTATAGAGAAGAGTTTTGAATTTCATGGGAAGCTCCTAGGGAGTTAGGGGATTAGGAAGGAATCCTCTAGTTGGGGTAGAAAAAGAGACCCTAAGAAAGACCAAGTGAAGGTCTTGGTGAGAGCTAGAAGGCTCTAGGAGAGGAGCTCCCCATCAATATCACTTGTTTTAGTGACAAAATTTGGACCACACTATGTCTCAAACACCCCATGCAGGCCCTTACACAAGGTCAATAGCTAGAAATCAACCTAAGGACTCATACATCAGTAGATTCCCCACTTGGGAAATAGAGTGAGAGGATGATCCTTTCAAGAATACCATTCCTTCTCTTTTTGAGAATCCCCATGGGTCAGCCATATTCCAAAATATCACAGAAGAGGAGCTCAAAGATATTGAGCAAGACACCCATTCCATGCAAGTGGTTGATGCTATTATAGAGAGGAACCCTGAATGTTTCTTATCCATATTGATTAAAAAAGGAGTCAAACTCCCCGCTGAATTCAATGTGCACAGAATATGGCCAGAAAACTCTCTCACAGGTCAAAACAGTACTCAACCTTCTCAAACACTAACTCTGGTTTCTCAAATCTTCCCGTCCTTGATGACACCAAAATTGACACAGACAATACCCAATCAAACAAATTACATGAACCAAGCAAGCACATCTTCCATATAGAGCATGAAAGGTTCCCAATAGAGTGTACCCATGGTCACTAGTATGCCTCCACCTTTGGTCTTATGGCGTGGCCAATCAAGCTCTCATACTATGCCTTCCATCCCACCAACAAGCAGTAACCTTTTTTCCACCACACTGCTACCGCAGTCATTCCCTACTAGCCTTGGGGTCAACACATCATTCCCACAAGGATCCATCTCTGTAGGACTAACTTTCAGTCGATGCCCACCCAAGGTTACGCCTTTGCTCACCCAAATCGAGTAGCAGCAACCCCAACTTCAGTTGCAACAACCTCAACCCCAGTAGTAGAAACCCTAGCTTCAGCTGCAACAACCTCAACCCTAGCAGAAGCAACCCTGACTTCAGTAGCAACAACCTCAACCCAAACTTTAGCTGCAACAACCTCAACCCCAGCAGCAACAACCCCAACTTTAGCAACAACAACATCAAATCCAGCATCAACAACCACAGTTCCAACAACAACAATATCCCCAACCCCAATAGAAAACACAATAGAACCAACCTTGGGCCACTCACGTGCCCCCAGTTTAGAATCATGTGTTGGGAAATCAATATCAATCCCTAAGGATGAGGTCCCATGTTGCTACTCAAGGGGCACTGAGATGCAACCTCATACCTACTACAACATATAGGTGTCATGTAACAAATCCTCCTCAGTCTCAAACATACATGCTAATCCAACAAGTGTATAACCTTCAAACCCAAATGATGGATATACAAAATCAAGGGAAAACTAAATCCTATACCATAGAGGGTTTGTACCTGTATCCCTTTGATCACTCTCTTCACATGTCTCCATTCCCAACTTACTTCTCGGTATCAAAATTTGACAAATATGTAAGGATTAGATAATACTGAGAGGGGGGTGAATCATTAGTATAGCACTTAATTAATTTTTTCAACCAATTAAATATTAAGCATAAACTTGTAGTAAAGAAAAGAACATAATAAAATGACACAGTACTCATAACACCATACTTGTTTATGAGGAAACCCTGGCCAAGGAAAAACCCTAGTGGGGATGGTACCCACAAGCATGTACTAAAGTATAATCTCCCTACAAGGAGACCTAGCCTTGTTAGGATCTGAATATTACATAGCACATTTCCTTGTTAAAGGAATTACAACTCTATTAAAGGTTCACAACACCATGTTAGGGGCTAACTGAGCTTACAGATCTTACAATATAATTCAAGTTACAAAGTGTTCTCAGTTGTGAACAAAAAAAAGAAACACTGGTGCTTAGATAGTTCCTTTATAGTTCTTTAATGATCTCTGTTATTCTCTACTCTGCTATTTTCTCAACAACTCATCCAACTACCCAACTCAACTATCATTTATCTTCATCAAAAATATCTTACATATATATCTCACAACTTTACAAAGTCGGCTCTCAATATGAATATTATAAATATTACAAAGTTAGCCTTCAATACACAATACATTTAATATAGTAAATATCAAATGCATAGTCATTTCTCTTGGCTAGTTAATGTAGAGGTTATCAAAAACCAAAATACAACTTTAATTTTCTGGAGTCCAAGTCATACTCCCTCAATCTTCGCTACTGTCAAACTCCTCTGTATCGATGTTCTGTTGTAGTTTGTCCATTTTCAATTCCTTCTAACTCACCATAGACTTAACTAAAACCAAATAGATCTTAGGTGGAGCTCATACATACCCCATACTATCTTCCTCTAATCTCACTTTCCCTAGTTCATCGATATCTGTCTTCGACATCAAAAACACTTATGTATCACTGCTTCTACACTTAATCAATTTCTAAATGATAAAAACTTATCTTTACTGGAATTAGTCTAAAACCCAAACATGTTACCATAAATGAAAACCAAAAAGAAAATCACATTTACAAAATTGATTACTTGCCAACAATCTCTCCCTTTGGCATTGATGGAAATACTTAACAAAAAAAAAGAATAAGTGTTCCAAAAAATCTGTCTCCTCTATAATCTTCCTTTCCTTTTCTTTTCTCTTTTGTTTTCTTCTCCTATATAATTTTTTTATTATATATATATATATTTTTTCTTCTCTTCTCCCCCTTTGATAACAATGACAAAGGTGCATATAAAACAATAGTTTTTAGTGCTTTCTCTCCAGTTTTAGAATATCCTGAAAGGAATCTTCCAAGATCTTAACTTATGCAGTTCATGTCTTGAACAAAATTTGGCTAATGTGAATTAATCCATTCAGTGAAAATGATGTAGTCTTAGCTTCTTTCAATTCTGTGGGCATAGATTTATCTAGTGAATCTATTACTTTCTCCAAGTCTGAGAGATGAACCTCAAGTATTGATAACTTAGGAGTGATAAAGCTCTTCAACAAATTGAATCTTGTCAATACTCTCCCTTTCTCATTATCCAATACATTGATTTTAGCCAAAATTATTTTGACTTCTGTATCTAACTCTATTGTGGATTGTGAGGATGTTTCACAAACATCCATCATACTATTCAGAGTTTCCCTCTCTTTGGCAATGATGTCTTCTACATTCTGAACATGTCATATTGGATTCATACATTAGCTAAACAATTTTGTCCCATGTCCAATGTAGCTCCTTGCATTTGTCAAGCAAGCTTTCACAATGCCTAAGTCCCATGTGATAGATTTGCAAACTTATGTTAACCATTTTTCTGATTATGTCTTTTCTCTCTTCTCCTCTGCAATCTACAATAAATTACCATAGTGCTCATCAAATTCATCAAGTGTAATTCTTAGATTTTCAATGTCATCTTTATTTTGGAAAATAATAGGTAATGGTATCAATTTGTTTATAGTATCAATTTATCTTGTAATTACTTTTTCATTCTTGTCTCCTTTTTGTTCTAATCTTTCCTTGGCTTTGTTCAAAGTAGTAAATGCCAATTTTACTAAATTAACTTCATCCATGCTGTCAACATTTACATCACTTCTTTCCAACAATGAAATAGATGATGTGTTTAACTCTTTCTTTTCATCCTCTTACTAATCTATCTTTATTTCTTCTTCCTTATTTTGTTCCTCTTCCTTCTTTTTCTCTTCCTTCTTTTGTTCTTCATCCTCTTTGTGTTCAGCCTCATCTACCATAGAAGTATCCATATTCCCTGAAAAAAGGGTTCTTTTCATCTTGAGAGGTGTCAAGAGTTACTCCTACACCAGAAACATAGAAATATGGTGGAGGATCTTCTTTTCTCTTCTCAGCAGTTGTCCCTATTGCTTTTGATCTTTCACCCATTCCCAATTATGTGGGCAAAGTGGTCTTAAGAGGTGGGGGCTTGTTAGAAGTAGTACTCATCAGTATCTTCTCTAGTGCCTTCTGAGTTTCCTCAATGACTTCATCATATTTCCTCGCCATTATTTTCAATAATCTCACCTTGGTCCTTAGTAGATGTTTTCACTCCTTGTATATTCTGTCCCTTTCTTGTACTAATATCACAGGCAACATGTTATCAATTTCTTGGTTCCTGATTGTATCATCTTCAATCTATGCAACATTTCTCCTTATCTCCAATCTCGCATATAAGCCTATAGGTATACTTCCTTCAATTTCTAAAAGTGTTTTCTTGAAAGTAAGTGTTCAATCACAATGTCCTCAATCTTAAGCTTGTCTTCTTCCTCATACCTGTCATAGTATTTATCAATTGTGATCAATTTACCTTGTTTTATTTCTCTCTTTTATATCATGTTCATGTTAGGCTTCCACAATTGCCTCTTTATTTTCTTCTCTTTTCCTCATGTACTCTGCTCTTTAGGTGATGTATGCATGCTTGATCTTGTAACTCTAGAAGTGATATTTTCAGCTTGTGTTGTTTTTTGTTGAGGAGGAGGTGGACTGTCTACCATGACTACCTTAGGGGTAGGAGGGGCTGCAGTACTTCTACTTTCTAGTCCAAGATAACTTTCTGTCATCTTATTTTTGACTTCTTTTAATTCCTCTTCTATCAAACAAACTTTTACTCCACATTCATGTACAAGATTCTCAATCTTTCTAATCCTCAGACCTCTAGTCTATTCTTCTCTCACTTTAGCTGAATTTTCTTCATATGTTCCCCATCTTTCCTCTATTGTTTCAATTTTTGATGCAAGGACATGTTCTACTTACATGGTAAGTACATCATAACTTACTTAATAACCCATGGGATAACACCATTTCTTTCTGGGTATGACTGCTTCAAACCGCACATAATAAATTTCAACCATGAAACAGATTGTATCTTTTTTATTTCTCAACAAAGTCTTCATGTATCTTGTATCTAGTTTTCATCCATCTCTATAGGATTTTTATTGTACCAAATATTTCACCATCAACCCAAATAGCATTCTGTCTCTTGTAGCTCTATGATCAATATGGCAGTAGGTACTCCATATTTCCAACCACTAGGATGTAAACCAGAAAATTTGTGCTTAATATGAAGGAACATATTTATCATTAATGAACCAAATATGAAGGTTTTCATTCTATCCTTCTTCACTAGCTTCACATTCTCAAGGAATTGTTGTGCTAGAACTTTGCATATGTTATACTTTATATTTTCCTTCAACATTCTCCATGCCATCATGATTACCTAGTAGACACTGAGTTAGGCCTGCTACTATAGTAGAAATTGCACCCAAGTATCATCACAATCAATCTTACATCTTGCTGAAAGATGTCATTTACTGTCATTGCCCATCTGTCCCATTTGGAATGAGTTAGGGTTTCAAATTCTTTCTTCACATGTTTCTCCATAATAGGGATGACTCTGGTGTTGTCTAGTCTAGTGATTTCCTAGATTAGGTCACTACAAATATTCACAGGTTGATCACCTATACAGATACACTAATCATGAACCCTACTTAATAGTATTTTGAACCATTCATCTTCATCGAATTCACATAAATCTAGAATTTTCATTATGCTCAGCTACTCAATGTGTTTGTATTCTTCTCTCATGACTACATTTTGAGTCATATATTCCATCTCAGTTGATATATCATCAATTCCCATTATTTCATACTTACAATGTGGTGAGAATTTTTTTGACACAAGCCAACTTGCTAAGATCTTGAGATTCGATTTCCTCTCTTGAAAGAATAACAGATTTACTTGCAAGGTTCTCCGAGGTCGGGTCACAACCTGCTTGGTTACTTAGTTGAAGATAAATGTGATTGTTTATGAGGAGGCCTTTTTTGGTACATTCAAGACATCAAATTCCAAAACACTTTAGTTCTTTTTGGTATTTTCCACTTTAACATATCTGGGTGTTGTAAATAAAATGTAATTTTGTATTTTCAAGATGTGGATTTTCAGAATTAAAGACAGAATTTGAAGAGATTAAATTAATGAGGAATAAAAAAAAGTGCTGAAAATGAAATCCTACAGACATAAACCGTCGTAAATCCTTCCTTGCAAATTGAATGGTGAAGAGATTTGGAAAAAACCTACGAAGCATAAATCAGACCAAGTCACAATTCAATACCCCATGGATGAAAGAGTTTGGAGAGAAGATGAATTCACTCGTGCAAGATATTCAAAATCTATCAAATTGTGAAGCCACCAAGGTGTTCACACCCACAAGATGTATTTATCGTAAATCCCAAAGATGGTCTCTTTCACGCATTTGTCACAGCAAGGTAGATAAACAACAACAAACTCCAACTAAAAGAAACACAAATTTGAAGCACAATAAACAAGAGGCTCTTTGAAAATAATGAATAATGCAAGCATACATTCAATAATTTTTCATAGGTAGCAGCAATTCACACACCACAAATGAAGCACCAAATGTAGATTTTTATTGTATTCAGAATTCCACCTTTTACATTCATTTGTGATTACAATATATAGAGTTTTCGATCTACAACTCTGAATGTCAAATTAGGGCATCAGAGAGTCTAAATTAATAAACATAAACTAAAACTAGAAATTTGTTGAAGGGAAACTACTGCTAAAAGATACTAGAAAGCTTGCATGGATTCTTGAATCCATTTACAATCAGCCTGCCCATGCAAGAAGTGTCAAACTCCCCCAGAAGAGAGAGAAAAGAAGGAGGGTTTCTTCTGAGAACTTGGAGTCTTCTTCTTGTTTCATGGAGTTTTCCTTGGATTCTTCATTTGGAGGGTCTTTTGATGGTAGAGAATGGTAAGAGACCCTTAGTCCCTTTTAAAAAAACTCAATTTAACCATCAATCTAATATGGAGTTCCACTGGTGTGCAAAAATGTGATCTTTCTGGAAACACCAAGATTTTCAGACCCCAACCTCAACTCTGAAACTTTTAATGCCCCAAAAATTCTTAAGTGTTTAAAAAACAAAATTCTGGTCCAAAGTTTAAACTTATCGAAAGCCAAAAAGGCCAAAATATTTGGAAGGGAATAAGGCCAAAAAGCTGGAGTGTCGAAAGGCCGAAGATCTTGGAAGGCCGAAAGGCCAAAAATTGGAGGGCTAAAAGGTTGAAGATTTACATTTCTTGTGGGGCTAAAAGGCCAAAATCCTGGATGTTTCATGTCCTAAAGGGGCTGAAAGAATGAAAGGCCGAAAGGCCAAAACACTAAAACCTGCCTTAGGGAGTTCTACTAAGTGCTGGAGATTGCTTCTTCAAAATGCTCAGTGGTCCAAGGGGTCAGTTTGGGAATAATTTTGGTGTGTAGCTCAGAGCCTCTGTATGACCTCCTAAACTTCCTCATAGTTTATCTTCTTTATTTTCACCTTGTTGACCTTTTTTTCTTCCTTTTATTTGAAGGTAGCTAGCTCAGAAGCAAAGAAATGGATCTCCACTTCATGGTTTGTCATCTTTGTCATCTCTTCTTTTTGAATAAAATAATTTTTGCAAGGTGTCCCTGGTCTCTACGCTTGCCATAATGTCTCTGAATTGTTGGACCACTTCTTTAGATGGGTGTAAGATATGCTTAGCTTCATCCTAGTTCAAATCAAGGCCAATCCTTGCGAAGAAAACATATATTTCTTCCACCCATTCCAAGACCTCTTTCTTCTTCTCCAATATGGAGGGTTGACATTTTTCATAAACGCTAATTATCTTGATTATGCACTTGAACAAAGTATCAAAATTTTCTAGCTCCTCACTCTCATATATCTTTACCAGAATCTGAAAGCATTGTTTCTTAATGATCTACAAATATTGGAGGGTGGCTCGTCATTTTCTTGTCTCAGACTCTAGGCCACCCTCATTTTTCATCAAATCAATCAAATTTGTAGCTTCTATTAGAATAACCCTATACGGTTTGAATACTCATTTAATGACACCTTCCCCGTATTGGTCAAAATCTTCCTTCCAATCTACACTTGCTTTGATGAAGGATGGTGTTAACCCTGCAAGCAGGTCTGGGGTGTTTCTCTTATGTAACACTACTTGTAATGATGCATCTGAGCAGTTGGGGTCAATAGGACCAACCATTTTGTGAATGAAATTATTCAAGGGTCCATTCTATTATGTCAAGTTTTTTATGGTCTCTTCATCCTTACTCATGAAACCCAGAGCATGTTTAAGCCCTAAGGCTATTAGTGTCTTGCTCCCTTCCTTGGTGGGTTCCCCCAAATCTACCTCCTCAAATGTATAGTCTTTTGGAGTTTCTTTCATTTGAGAGGTGCTCATAGATGGGACTATAACCTGTGCCTTCCAACTCCCCCTAGTGTCTTGAGTAACATAGGACATTGTCCATGCTGGTAAATGATGTAGGCTTACTAGATGTAGTGACCAAATCATATGGGGTAACCTGAAGAACTGAATCCAAATTTTGGGACCCTGGAGCCACCTCTTTATCTGGCCCTTCTTCTTGCTCCTATCTCTTTTCCCCTTCATTCATTTATCCTCAGTGTTCTTCTTCCTTTTCCCTTTCCTCTTCTGCCTTGTCTTCTTCTTCCATTGCGTCATCTTGTTTTTCTTGGCCATTGTCTTCATCTCCTGAGGAGCTAACCAACCCTTTGGTATTGAGACCACTCATGACCTTTAATGTGGTTTTGAAAGGTGACATAGCCTCTATGGTTACTGATCCTCTAGGGGTTGGGATGTGGCAAGGAAAAGGGCTTGATGATGGTGGAGTAGGTGTTGGGAGATTTTTAATTGGAAGTGGAAGAGTAGTTGGAGTTGGGAGAAATGGTGGTGGAGTAGGAATAAGGGGTGGAAGAGTAGTTGGTAGAGAAATAATGTGAGGGGGAAGAGTAACAATAATAGTTTCTATTGTGGGCTCATTTATGGTCACCTCTTGGGTGATTGGGGACTCTTGATCTTCTTTAGAGCTCTTTCCCACAATAGGTATATTTGGCTTTGGATTGGTAAATTTAGAAGGAGGTGGATTCAAGGTTACCTATGGTTGAAAAAGAGAAGGACCACCTACCTCATACCTAGTTGCATAGCCTGGAGTGTCCTAGCCTGGGTCTGAGAAACCTTGTAGACCCTCAAAGTCTGACATTTGGAACTCATCTGATCCCAGAGCATCCAAGGGATTTCATTTCTCTTTAGGATCCTCTTGGCGTTTCCTAATAGTCTCCTTTTCTCACCTTTTTTGAGACCTTGTCCTTTTGACTAGAGGGATATCTTCATCATCCTCTTCTTGTACAATTTCTATACACGGAGACACAGAATCTTTCTTCCTCTTATATGTCTTCTTGCCCTTCCCGATGGTAGGAGAAGACTGTCCAAAAGTGGAGAGTCCTTAATCCGGTGAAACCTATGCTGGCCCTATGGGAGGATCTATTTTCCCACTCATTCTTGTCCTAGGAGCCTTGTGCCTTGGGTTTAACCCATACTCCACTGCTTGTTCATGTCCATATACCGTGCTTGGATTCTATGGTGGTGCCTTCTTGTATTGCAGAACTGCACTTTTCTCTCTCCACTATTTATCTACCTTCTTGGGTGGATCCATCAATGTTTTCATAGGTATTGGGCTCATCTTTTAGGAACTCTTAATTCATTCCTCTATTTTTTACATCACATGCCTTGCCCGGAAATCATTATCATCATTTTCATCCTTATCAACCTATGCATTCATAATGGACCTGTCATATATCTTTTCATCTATATAAATTTCTCCAAGACGTCATCTAAATCATACTCCCAAACTTTTGGGGGAATAGGAGTCTTTATGACTTCCTTTGCCAAGGTAAGAGTCATTCTACAATAATCCTAGATTTTGACCTCGTGATCATCTACATAGTTCATCTAATGATCCTCCAAGTATGGTTCATGAATGTAGAACATTCCAATAATGTGGTTGTAACTACCTATAGGGTCAAAATGAGTCTGCACTGTCTTGTAAAGCTGTAGGGGAAAATCATCCCATTCAAAGGCCAAATATTTATAGACCTTCATATCATGTAGGGTATATGGTCCCAATGAGATGGGAAAATTCCAACAGTGCTTCTTCTTGTGCTTTATGTGTTCATATGCATCTGCGAGTTGCCTGGCCATCTCCAAAATGATTATCTAGTTGGATGGATACCTGGGAAACTTCTTTGGTTTCAAAGTTGATCCCACTATTTGAATGTAAGTGAAGGTTGTGAATTGTATGTAATAGGCCCCTATGGCCCTTACCTTGGTGGCTACTTCTTCTGACATCCTTTTTGAAAAATCACCCTTAATGGATCAGATGATTGCAAAAATGAAGGCGTCATTGACTATCCTATAGTCTGGGTTGTCCTCTAACTTTTTTGCCATTTTCTATAACTAGGGGTCCACAATGTGAGGCCATGCATTGGGATCATTTAGGTTTCCCCTCTTGATGAATCTTGGGTAGTTCGCCTGTGCTGCCAATAGGTACACCACGTAGGTACTCATATAAAACTTGGGGTTGTGTTTCACTACCACCAGCTTTTCATCCAACTTGTTGCTGATGATAGTCCCCCACTTTATTCTATCCCTACAACCTCTGATTCTTCTATTAGGAGAATCATCCAATTCTCTAGTTGGGAGGATTGTGGTAATCCATATAATTGTCTTAGCATTGTTATGGCTGACTTGATATCATCCTTCATGTATCTGCTCCTTAAGTTTATCTTGTCCAGCTTATTTTTGGGGAGAGGTTTCTTGAGGTAATTGTTATTGACTATTTCATAGGCCTCTTCTCCTTTGTTTCTAAACCACAAGTTTCCCTTCTCTATGAAAAATTCATAGAAATTTATCTATGCCTTTGTGGAGGTGGAAGACATCCTCTATGACGTCTGGCCTAATATCCAATACTACTTGGCCCTCGATATTCTTAACCACCTTTTTGTCAGAGTCATAATGGTTCACCAAGGTCATGATCAGTTCAAATGAGGTCATAGCCACTGGGTGGACTTCCGCATTGACGAGTCCTGCTAATACTAGTGAGGTACAATCCTCTGATCTCTTAACTGGTTGGGCACACCTTGTTAGAATGTCATCCCATTCTACATTCTCGATATGAGTATCGTGATTTAATTGTGCTTGTTTCCAATTTTGGAAGGGGGAGTGTTCCCTTTGTATAGGTACTTCATGGGTGATGTAGTCTTTTTCTCAGGCATTCCTGCCATGAAACATGCAAGTATCAGTATTTTATTTGAAAAAAAAAACTAAAAGAAAGCTGACTAATCTAAGAAAATAGAGGTAAAAGCTCTCTAATCACCTAGGACTGCACATTTTTGCAATTTCACCCCTTTTAGGGTTTCGGGTGCTGAAAATGGGTTCGAAGGCTGAAAAGGATGAAACTGTGAAAAAGACACCATTAATGAGCAAGCTTCGTTGGACCTTTCAGCATCTGAAAGTTTAAAGGTTTTTGTTGATGTCAAATGTCTGAAATCTCGATGAGGGAGACATGGCTTTCAAGGATTTGAACTTGTCATAATTTCAGACCTTTCAGAGGTCTGAAAGGCCAAAAAGACTGAATCTCCAAAATGACACAGACTACAAACCGACCTAGTTTTTGGCCTTTTGGTGGCTGAAAACCTACGAAAAAGGCTGTGACCAAGAAACAGAAAAAACCTAACCTAAAAAACCTAGAAAGACTAGGCCCGACAAGGAGGGACTTCCCTACCAAATATGAAGGTGCAAAAAGGCCTGAAGGGACCAGGGGAGGAGGAAACGGATGTTCCCTAGGTTGGACAAGCACCAGGCATAAAAAATCCCCAAACCTAGACTAAGAAGAGAGAAAAAAATCACTAAACAATGAAGAAAGAACCTACCTTGAAGGAACTAGGAGTGGAGGAGGATGACATGATGAACCTTGAAGATGCTAGGCGATTAGGCACAATGAGTGAGAGAAAGAATCCTGAAGTCACAAGCTCTCAATATGTTGTAGATGAAAAAGAGTGAAGTGATTAGATTAGGGCTCTTTAGCCTATTTATAACCTGCAATGTATGTCACTGCTTTTGGTGTTTAGGTGTCTGAAACACCAAAAAACCCGAAGCTAAACAACTTTGGCCTTTTGGTGTTTTCAGAGGCTGAAACATCAAAAGGACCAAATTTTGGTATTTTGGGGGACTTTTGGTCCTCTGAAAGGCCAAAAAAGAGTGTCTTGTATCTGAATCCTGACAACACTTTTACGAGACTGAAATGGTGGGGACACAAGGGGAAAACATAAAAAGGGAAAAATACCAAAAAAAGGGGGATCCCCATGGTCAAAGGACCAAAAAAATGGGGTGTGTGTAGTGGAACCACAACAAATAGCCCCGACAAAAGGAAGAATGACCAAGGTATTTCTTTATCATCATTACTCTTACGACCTATAGCTTTGCAGTAGAACAAGGCCAAGAGGTGTTGGTGTCAACAAATATTTCAATGACCTCTAGTCCAAGGTTTTATGTTGGTTTCCAAATGTGTGTTCATGTGTATTCATTCCTTAACCTTTGATTGTGGTAGCTAGAATGTTTTCCAGCTGCTCCCAACCTTCGCCAAGTAGACCAGGGTTTCTCAGAAAGAGCTTTGCTGGTAGTCAGATGTTCATAGCCCCAAAAAAAATTTCCCCAAATCTCAAGTTTAACCTTGCTCTACTGCCAGTTGGGTGTTCATAGCCCTGGTAGTGGTTGTCATAGTCACCCAAGCATGTTTTGTCTGCTAGGTTGTAGCTTTCTTGCTTTTGAGAGTTATGTCTTTTGGACAGTCATTTTGTTTCTTTTGTGTGCTTTTGAAATGTATCAAGCCCCAAATGTGCGTGTACTCCATGTGTTTAGGTCGATAAAAGTGAAATTCTCTTTTTTTTTTTAATCTGATCCAAGAAACGATTAGGCTATGTCACTCAGATCTCACACTTGTGGCCTCTTTCGGACACTTTTATTTTTGTGTGCTTCTCTTCCTCTCTCTTCAACTTTTTTTTTTCTATTGCCTTTGCATTCATTCAGACTTGGGTTTTGGGATTGGTGGGTACCCAAATCTATGCACTAGTGCTGGTCACAACTGACAAACGCTCTAGAAACCATCACTTTTGAGTGTTTATTTTTTAGTGTGTTTTGTGATTAGGATGACCGATTTTTGAACTTCTTCTTGTCTATCATTGATAGCTGTCACCACTTTGCCTTTTGGATAATGTTCTTTATGTTGCACATCTCTTTGGATAAATTGACTAAGAAATACCTTTTCTCTGATCTATAAACTACCTTGGAATGGAGCCAAGAACACACTGACCCAAAATGACAAAAGAAGCCTCAAAAAAAGAAAGGAGGAAAAGACTGACAACGAGGACGATGAAAAAAAGTAAAAAGAAAAGAACCAAAAAGGACTATGGTACAAGGGATGGAAGGAAGTACCGCTTAGGATCCAAAGTACTATTTGAGCAATTGTCCATTGACTAGAAATGGGGTCAACTCTCCATTCAATGTGCTGATCCTAAAAGTGTTTTCCACCAAGATCTTTGATATCTGATAAGGGCCTGTCCACAATCTTTGGAACTTTGTATGGCTTCCTGAATTTTCTTTCACCTTATCCCACATGAGGACAACATCAAAGATCCTAAAGGCTTTAATGGTAGCTCTCTTGTCAAACCACCTCTTGACTATGGCTTGATGCTTTGATACATGCTCCAAAGCCAATGTTCATTTCTCCTCTAGGTTAAGGAGATTCATGAGCTTGACTTGTACTCCATCTTCTCCTCCCACATACTGGTCCATGAATCTCAGGATTGGGATTTTTAAGTTCATAGGGAAGATCAGTTGTAATCCATAGACAAGTTGGTATGGAGATGTCCCCAGGGCATTTTTGATCCTTATGCGATCAGTCCACAAAGCATATTTTAGTTACTTGTGCCAATCCCTGGGGCTGTCATCAAGGAGGTGTTTGATCACGGTTGTTAAGTTCTTATTTGTAGACTATGCTACGCCATTACCTTGTGGATAATAATTTGAAGAGAACTTGAGGATTACCTAGTTTTCAAAAGCACATTGAGTGAGCAAGGTAGAAGAGAAAGAGAGAGAATTTTCACATACCAGATAGAATAACATTCAAAACCTAGTTATGATGTGCTCCTAAAAGAATTTGGTCATGGCCTCTGTAGTATAATTCTTCAGTGCTTGATCCTTTGTCCAGCGTATGTAGTAATTAGTAGCTATCAAAATGAACTTGTGTCCTGTAGATGAAGGGGGGTTAATCATTCCAACAAAATCTAAGCCCCAGTGGGTGAACGGGCGTACCTTGTATACTGCCTATAAGGGAATTGCTAGATTTTTCTCTCAAGTTGTGCTAGTTTGGAAAGTGTTGCAAGATCTCACATGATCGCTGGTGTCTTTGAATATTATAGGCCAAAACTATCTTTCCCTCAAGATTTGGTGAGCAGTTCCTTCAGCTAACCCATGTCTCATTCCATATTTGTCATGAAAGTCCTCTAGGATTTGCTTCACCTTAATTCTTTCCAGGCACCTTAGGTACAAACCCTCATAATTGCGTTTGTATAGTTTCCTATTTTTCAACATGTAGGAGCTGCTTTTGATCCTCAAATCTCTCCTCTGGTAACCATTCATGCCATGCCCAAAACTAGGGCAAAACACACACACAAATTTATTTATTTTTAAATGACATAAAACAACATCAATAATGACGACACAACTAATACAGAAAGTGTTGCGGAAAGGTAATGGAAAGGTGGAGTTAGTTTTTGAGTTGCAAGTTATATTCATATGTTTAATTAGGGTCACACCACACATAGACATAGAGTTGAAGAATTACTTGTTACATGGGTTACATGAACTCTTGGGTCAGGTTAAAGGAACTATGATTTTATGTTTAACCATGTGTAGTATCGTGATGGAAAAGAATTGTTAAGAACATAGGTTGAATTAGGTTGACCTAGTAATTACTTTAATTATTAACATTGATTAAAACTTAACCCATTTATATCTAGTACCAGTTCTCCTTCGACATTAACTACTAAATTGAACCTAATACTCAAAATTTAATCTAATTCTATCAACCTAATCGACAAAGTTTATCCTGCAGTTCCCTTGCGAATGAGGGCTTAAATTATCTAACCAAATACATCCCAATAATAATAACCAACAAGGGTATAAGCAACTAGGTTATATCTTTCGTATGTAATTTACTTAACATAGTCGGTATTTTGTCTGCATTGTTAGTACATGAGATAACCATCATAATAATCAAATTATATACGACAATAAACTTGATAATGTGAGAAAACATGAAATATTATCTAAATGTCAAGGTGGATAAGTTATACTACCATAACAAGGTGTACTAAATCCCCCTTACACATTAAATTAATTAACTAAAACAAATCAATTCATTAGGCCAAGATCCTATTAGTTAATTTGCAAATTCACAACCTAAATGGAAACCTATACTAACTAATGCTAATGTTCTATTTAAATAATTAATCCTTGGATGAAGTAGGCTATAATTTTAATGCATTGATTTAATATTAAATCTGAACATGATAATAAATCTATTACTCTAATAGATTATACACTTCAATTATTTACGTGAATTACGAAAATAGTTATTCTAACTAGGAAAATTATACGAGTATAAATCAATTAACGTATTAGCCAACCTATACATGTTACATAGAAACTAAAGTTATTAATCTATTAATTACACTGCCCCATTAAATAAAAAGTATAATATCAAATGAACTTCACAATTTAAAATTGAAACAATAAATAGTTTAATCTATAATTTACTAATTCTAAACAATTATTCTAACTAACCCTTATTCTAAATTCAATTTCAAACAATTTATTCCTTAAAAGAAAATGCAACCATAGCCATTAGTTTATTAATAGAAAACTAAGTTAATCCGTATAAAATAACTAATTAACAACTATTAGAATAGTCCCAAAGGATAACTGAGAGAGGGGGGGGGTGAATTAGTTATCAGTAACTTTAATTCTTTTTCTTCCTTAACTTCATAATATAACAAAGTAAATGCTTAATCAGATAACACAGTACACAACACACAATTTGATTATGGGGAAACCAAATGGTAAAAACCCTGGTGGGAATTAGCACCCATAATGAAATATACTTGTTTATAGTAATCCCTATTAGAAGATATTTCAACCCTATTAGGACTTGTACTTTATAATGTAATAAGTATAGTGACCTGGTTAAGGGTCAGACCCTATAAGGAGTCTTTTATAAATAACCCTGTTAGGGGTGGTGGACTTACTGTCCAAAAGCTCACTGCCTAATGGTAAAGGCTACAACCTTTTGTATAACAGATATGCACTATATCTAATGATGAACTATAGAGTAGACTTGCTATCTTGATTAGTTCTAGTGTATTACAATCTTTCACTTCTTCTTCACATAGACTCTTGATGAATGAACCACATCTGATGTTCTGCTCTGTACATCTTCTATCTCTTTTCGTATCATTCACACTTAGCGTATCACAATTGACTTGCTATAAGTATTTTTCTCAAAGTATGAGACCATGGGACGTGTAAGACAACTCTTCATAACATCCTTGTCGGCTCTGCTAAGAACACAAGCATAATTACAACTACGCAAGTATAAACTAAATAGACGCAATGCTTCAGTAAGTTGGCCTCACCAAATTAACTCTAACATTGCAATCTTCTTGTAACATGTTACATACGTCAGCTCTGAACAGATACTCTTCCAAAACTGTAACTGCCAATAATAGAGTTACACAACTTGACTGAAACATCATATCTTGATCTGAGTGTATGAACATAACATAATAAACATGTCAACAACATGTAGCTAACCATACAAGTATTCATGTCATCATTATGATAAGTACATATAGAATCACTATTGTGTATTATATGTTGTCATCAATGACAAACATACAATCAATCAGCTGAACAGAATCAAATCTCCAACAATATCCCCCTTTGACATTGATGGCAACATATGATATCAAAACATCTTTTGTTCATGGTGTCCTCTTTCTTTTACAATATTCTCAATATCCTCAACAAATATTTCTCTATACTATTGTAGTTCCTCTGACTATGTTTTTGTTCCATGTATATACTCCCCTAGAGTATATGCTCCCCCTTAGTACATACTCCCCTTTGACATCAATGGCAAAGGGTGCAATAGATCTTTAGGCATAGGTACTACTCTATAAGTAGAGTAGTCAATCATTCATCAGTCACTTAATGACTGATGTTCTTGTTGGTTCTTATAAATAGACTCAGGAGAGGGAATTACTCCCAACTTTTCCCTGAGATACTCAAAAATATCCTTTGATAAGGGCTTTGTGAAAATATCTGCCAACTGTTCTTTGGTGCTCACATAGTCCAATTTCACTTCTTTGTCTGCAACCTTTTCTCTTAAAAAATAGTACTTGATCTCTATGTGTTTTTTCTTTGTGTGCATCATAGGGTTCTTAGACATGTTGATAGTGCTAGTATTATCATAGTGACTAACAATAGGATAATCAACCGGAATGCCAAAGTCTTTAACCATCTTCTTGATCCAAACCATGGTTGAAAAATTTAGTGCTGCTGCAACATATTCAGCTTCTGCTGGTGACTGAGAAATATAGTTCTGCTTCTTGCTTATCCAAGAAACTAACCTGTCTCTAAGAAATACTGCTCCTCCTAAAGTGCTCTTCCTATCATCAATACAACCTGCCTAATCTGCATCTATATACACATGAAGTTTTACATTATCTAATTTACGATACCATAAACCATAGTCTATAGTTCCCTTTAGATATCTAAATATCCTCTTGATTGCCATTAGGTGATTGTTCTTGGGTTTAGCTGCAAATCTTCCAACAATGCCAACTGCATTAGATATGTCAGGTCTAGATTGAGTTAGATAAATGAGTTTACCAATCATAGATTTGTACAATGTCTTATCAACTATTGTGGAATCATCATCTTTTGAAAGCTTGCTTCCTATTATCATGGGAGTGCATACTGGCTTACAATCTTCCATCTGGAAGGGCTTCAGTATTTCCTTCACATATTTTGACTGATTAATGAATATACCTTTATCTATTTGCTTTACATTCAGTCCCAAAAAGTATTTTATAGGACCAATCATGCTCATTTCAAATTCATTATGCATTTATTTTGCAAATGTTGTACTGGACTTTTCATTACCTCTAAAGATAATGTCATCAACAAATATGGCAACTAATAATAATCCATCAGGTGTCTCACTTGTGAATAGGTTATAATCTGCTGCTCCTTTACTGAATCCAATCTTGGTAAGATAACCATCAAGTCTCTCATACCAAGCTCTTGGGGTCTGTTTAAGACCATAGAGTGCTTTCTTCAATCTGCATACCATGTTTGGTTCAACTGAAAGATTAAATCCTTCAGGCTATTCTATGTAGACTTCTTCATTCAATTCACCATTCAGAAAAGCTGATTTTACATCCATTTGATAAACTTTAAAGTCTTTGAATTTTGCATATGCCAAAAATAGTTTAATGACTTCTAGTTTGCTCGCAGGGGTAAATGTATCAGTGTATTCTATTCCTTCTCTCTGTGCATATCCTTTACATACCAATCTTGCTTTGTTTCTTAATATTGTACCTTTTTCATTTATCTTGTTTCTGAATACCCACTTTGTTCCAATCACATTTTTGTCACTAGGTCTAGGGACCAATTCCCATGTATCATTTTTAATTATTTGATATAATTATTCTTTCATTGCATTCTTCCAATCAGAATCATTACAAGCATCTTCAACACTTAAAGGTTCAATATGTGAAAGTAAACATACCTCTTCATCCATTGCTAGACTTTTTTCTTTTGATCTGGTCAAAACACTGCTGCTCTGATCTCCCATGATATCAACTTTAGAGTGGTATCTAGATGTGAATTTTGGAACCTTAGGTGTGACTTCTTCTTCTGTAATCTGTGATTCTTCTCTGCTTGATTTAGGTTCATTGCATGAGACATCAATGCAATAAAACATTTCTTCAATAACAATATCTTTGCTACTAGGCTTGGGTTCATCTTCAATCATAGGTGCATATTCATAGTATCTTTCTTGAACCATAAACTTCTCAACAATTTTTACATGAGTACGTTCAATTAACTTTTTCAATCTTAGATTAAAACATCTATATGCTTTGATTTTTGTAGAGCAACCAAGGAAAATGCCTTCATCACTTCTGGCATCAAACTTACCAACACCATCATCTCCATTGATGTAGCACTTGCTACCAAAGATTCTGAAATACTTTACTATGGGTACATTAAAAAACCAAAGTTCATATGGTGTCTTATATATGCCTGGCCTCAATTGAGTTCTATTGATAGTATAGACTGCTCTATTCACTGCATCTCGCCAATATGTGTGCGCAAATTTTCCTTCAATCATCATAGTACATGATGTATCAAGTATAATCTTGTTCCTCCTTTCTACTATCCCATTCTGCTGAGGGGTTCTAGGTGCACTCAACTATCTTTTAATTCCATGTTCTTCACAATAGTCATAAAACTGACCAGAGGTGAACTCTCCTCCTCTATCTGATCTTAGACATTTCAGTTTTAATCCTGATTCATTGTCAACCTTAGCTTTGAATATTTTGAACATTTCAAAGGCTTTAGATTTATCCTTTAAGAACACAACCCACATCGTCCTAGAAAAATCCTCAACAAACAAAATTAAATACCTTTCTCCATAGTATGATCTTGTTTGGGTAGGACCACACAAATCTATATGTACTAGGTCCAATTTGTTTTTAGCTGAGTTCTACTTGCTTCTAAAGGAACTCCTTACATTCTTTCCCATAACACATTCCCTACATATTGTTTCAGCTGGTCTTGCAATACTAGGAAGGTCTCTGACTACCTTGGCATTACTTATCTTTACTATGTTATCAAAATTGATATGACATAGTCTCTTGTGCCATAACCAATTGTCATCTACTTTTGCAACAAAACAACTTACATCAGAATTGAGCTGAAAAACATTACCTTTTGTTTTGGATCCTAATGCAATCATGTCTCCATTCTTGTTGTTAATGATGCACTTGTTGTCTTTGAACTCCAAATGATAACCTTTGTGAAGTAGTTGTCCAACACTTAGTAAGTTATGATGTAATCCATCAACATATAGAACATCATCTATCTTGTTCTTTCCATCCAGAGTGATAGAACCTTTGCCTATGATAGGTTTAGGAATGTTATCTTCAAATCTAACCATACCACCTTTGTATTTTTCTAAATGAACAAATATTTCTTTTTCACCTATCATATGATGAGAGCATCCATTGTCAATGATCCAATCAATTCTGATGTCTTCTTTGGAAATTAAGGCTAACTCTTGTTCTTCCTTTTCATCTACAATGTCCATTTCCTTGAGAAACCTTTCCATGTCTCTAAGGGAAATGAATCCAATTTCATCTTCTCCTTAATCTTCATCAGTTACACCTTCTTCAGCATGATAACATTCTTTCTTATATTTGGGTTTGTAATCAAATTTGAACTTCTTGACTCTTGTGGGACACTTAGATGGAAAGTGACCAATATTGTTACATGAAAGGAATTTGAATGGAAGTTGTACTTCATATTTTCCTTTTCCTTTCTTTTATCTTTTAGAAATCATAGCAATGATTTCTTCTAGTTCTTCATCAACTTCTTCTTTCTCATTATGACTGGAGATGTGTAAGGATTTCTTACCTTGGACTGAGGCTTTGAAATTTGTTTCACTTTTAGGTTCAGTCTTCAATCTTGATATCTCAAATGTAGAGATTTTGCTGATCAAAGTCTCTCTCTTGAAGTCTTGTGAGGATTGCATGGTTTCCTCTAGAATACTTATCCTGTTTTCATAGTCTGATGTTAAAGTAGTTAGCAACTTGTCCATTATATCTTCTTCTAATATTTCTCCACCATTGTTTCTAATTCCAGAGACTGTTTCATTTATCCTTTGATTGTAAGCTCTAATGTTCTCTTTAGGTAACATCTCAAGACTATTGCATTTATTTTTCCACGTCTTCCTATGTGCATTCTTTGCTTGAATATCTCCTTCAAACATATCTTCTAAATACTTCCATATGGTATACGCTCTGTCAAATTTCTTGATCTCAGAAAATTCACTATCAGATAAGGTGCTGATTAGGGCTTCTTTAGCAATTGCATTATTGGTAAATGTTTCCTTTTGTCTATTAGTAGCATCATCCTTTGCAAGGTCTTTCAGAGATGGAATTACAACTTCTTATGTAGCAATTTCAAAGATCTCAAATCCAACACATTGTAGATGTGTTATCATTTTGTTTTTCCAATCCAGATAATTTTCTCCATCGAACTTAGGGCTTTCTTTTTTGAACTAAGACATCTGATCTACCTTAAGCTATTAGGCTGCTTCTCCAAAGCACTTGGCTCTGATACCAATTGTTAGAATAGTCCCATAGCATAAATGAGAGGGGGGGTGAATCAGTTATCAGTAACTTTAATTATTTTTCTTCCTTAACTTCAGAATACAACAAAGTAAATGCTTAATCAGATAACACAGTACACAACACACAATTTGATTATGGGGAAACCAAATGGTAAAAACCCCGATGGGAGTTAGCACCCACAATGAACTATACTTGTTTATAGTAATCCCTGTTAGAATATATTTCAACCATGTTATGAGTTGTAATTTACAATGCAATAAGTATAGTGACCTGGTTAAGGGTCAGACCCTGTTAGGAGTCTTTTACAAATAAGCCTATTAGGGGTGGTGGACTCACTGTCCAAAAGCTCACTGATTAATGGTGAAGGCTACAACCTTTTGTATAATAGATATGCACTATATCTGATGATGAACTATAGAGTAGACCTACTATCTTGATCAGTTCCAATGTATTATGATCTTTCCCTTCTTCTTCACATAGACTCTTGATAAAGAACCACATCTGATATTCTACTCTGTACATCTTCTGTCTCTTTTCGCATCATTCACACTTAGAGTATCACAATTGACTTGCTATAAGTATCTTTCTCAAAGTATGAGATCATGGGACCTATAAGAAAACTCTTCATAACATCCTTGTTGGCTCTACTAATCACACAAGCATAATTACAACTATGCAAGTATAAACTGAATAGATCCGACACTTCACTAAGTCAGCCTCACCAAATTAACTCTAACTTTGCAATCTTTTTGAAACACGTTTGGCACCTTTAGATAACTATCATCAACTCATAACTAATCATGAATATACACATGCATATCCTGAAGATAGGCACAACTCAAGAAACATGTTACATACGTCGGCTCTGAATAGATACTCTTCCAGAACTATAACTGCCAATAACAAAATTACACAACTTGACTGAAGCATTATATATGGATCTGCGTGTATGAACATAACATAATAAACATGTCAAAAACATGTAGCTAACCACACAATTCTTCATGTCATCATTATGATAAGTACGTATAGAATCACTACTGCGTATTATATGTTGTCATCAATGACAAACATACAATCAATCAACTGAACAAAATCAAATCTCCAACAACAACTAAATAAATATACTAGAATATCACTTAAATACTTTAAACATCATAACTTATCCCTACTAATATAAACCTATTAACTACCTACTAATCATCTACCCTACTCTACCAACTACCTAGCCACCTGTCCTATCCTACTAAACTTGTAACATCATCCCTTATCCCCATGTCCCACTTGCCAAGTGGGTGGGGAAGGGAAATGAAAACCTCAAATATCCTAAAGCTGGCTAATTTTAATGAGAGGAAATCCTTTTTGAAAAGGCATCACTTAATTAAGGATGAGGTGCGGTCCCCCGCAAGGTCTTCCCAAACCCCAAAGTGCATCAACCTTATGGCGAATAGAATTAGGCATGGCATGGAAGGGTTGAAATTGTCAACAACAAGGACAAGATAGGAAGGAGGTGGCATGAGTTTTGGAGAGGGTGGAGTGAAGCCCACACAAAATATTTTTAGCCCCTATTTAATGAGTTTGCCTAGCAACATTCAAACCAAGACATCATCATCCCATTTTTATATAATTTGTTTAATGTGGCCTTTGTCACTATACCTGCACCCATTTATGGGTAGGAATTATTTAACATGTGATGTATGACATTTTATTTATTTATTTAGAGTTTTAGTAACTATCAATAAGGTTAGGTTAAGAGGGTTACTATACTAACTCTAGTTAGGAAGGGCATCTTGGGAAGGGAATATTCTCTATGGTAAGAGAATTATTTCCCTTCCCATACAAAATCCAGAGAACATTTTTTCTCTAAAAATATAGAAAGTAACATTGATCTAATTTGTATTTTTCCTTTATTTCTAACATATTGATTTCTTGGTTTAATTATTAGAGTAGCTAACAACATGCCTTAGAATTATTTTATTAGTGCAATACACTAAGTAACCTATAATTTGAATAATGATATAAGTTGATTTCTATATTAATATACTAACTTATTGAATTTACTATTGTAATCAAGTTGATATTTCCTTTTCAAGAATAGAAGTTTGAAATGAAGATTTTAAGACAAAGTATTGAATCCTATTGAAAATTATTATTGATTTCCAAAGGAAGAATGGAGTGTTCTTAACTTGAAATCTTCCAATCAAATACATTATATGGTTACAAGATTTATAAATCCACAAGATTACATATGTTATGAAAACTATTGCATTGCCTTGCTTCTCAATATTGGATATCATTTCACCATGAGGGATTAACTTCATTATTTTAAAAGAAATAAAATGATAGACATGAAACTAAGGATACTTCATTGACATTATGGTAACTTTCAACTAAAACTACACATCTTCAAGATGAAAGATCTATATACTTAATAGAAAACATACCATATTCATTCCTTTAATGAAGCTATTACATATGAACAAGAGCTCTTCACATATTTCTTGATAAGGCTTTCTAAAAAATATTACAACACTCCACAAGAATGGATCACAATACAAATGTATAACCATGCAACATTAGAGTTGCTCTCACACAACTACACCAAAATAGAGGATTTCTCCCAAGCTTTTCGACAACCTTCTTGACTTCAAACCTACAAATATATGGGGAGAACCATGGGGATCTCACCTCCCAACCAAGGTCTCAAGGAGACCACCCCAGATCCTGGAGAACCAAGGCTAAACTAGTAACACCACAAAAATTTTGACAATCATCATATAATCACAAAACAACAATTAACTCCCAACCAAGGTTTCACAAATGAGTTTTCCAAACCCATTGAAGTAGGGTGAAGGTGGGTTTTTCCAAGGAGGATAATGCCATTGCATTTTCAAATTCCTCAACAAGAGTTTTTCCATGCCTTTCCAAGGCCACATTGACATCCCTTCCATACACACATTTGGTCATTTCCATACCAAAAATAATATTTACAACATGGCTTCATGGAGCCCATACCCCATGAAATTATCCCTCTTCTCCAAGAGAAGAGACTCTCACTATAATGGAGAGCCCAACTAACCCCTTCACCCAAGGCCACTTCTTCCCTTCCCAAAGGGAGAGTAATGCATTAAAATCCCATGAACAACACTCCCAATCCAAAAGAACAAGAAATGATACAAAATCCAAATGCATTCCCAACCCAACACATAACAATAAAATCTACATACAACAACACTATACAAGATTTACATATAAGAACACCATACAAGATTTACATATTCATAAAAAAATAACATACAAATCTAAATTGCAAGAGTATTTCTCCATGGCAAGAATCCACCAACCTCAGTCCAAGAAAAATAGAAAGAATGTGGTTGAGAAGAAGCCCTTATCCTTTTCGTTCCCTTCCTCCAACCCTAATTGTCTCTAAAATTAGAGAGTGGGTGAACACCCACTAAGTCTCTCAAAACCCTCTAAAAAGACCCCCATAAGTGTACTCATGACCTAGCAATTAATGAGACATGCCCTCTAGTCCTTTTGTCTTACCTCTTGTCTCCTATTAATTGAGAGTTTAGTAAGGAGTGTGGGACAAGTTAGATGCATGAGGTCATCTCCATTTTTTCCACTTTTGGAAATTAGGCATTTGGAGGGACATAATGGTGATCTAGGTCTTCCCATAGGTAAAAAATAGTCCCCAACCCAAGGTACCCCCTTAGGGTTAACTAATTTTGGCAAAAAATACACTCTAGGGTCACTTTTGACCCCTTGAAGGTACTCCTAAAGTTTAAATCCGAGTTCCAACTTGATGTGATCCCTACAAGACATATATATGCAAGTGGGATTAATATAACATCCTATAAGGTTTGGTAATTCTTTCCCAAGCCATAATTTGACATGTCACCATCCACATGGATAATACAAGTGTCAAGTGACACCAAGAAAATACACATCACATTTACAATGACATGTCTAGTCTACAACATGAATTTAAACTATTAACACACATTTAGATTACATTTAAAAAAAAGATCACATTACAATGAGGTTTCAACCCCTTATTGGATTAAACCTTGGCTTACTCAATTCACATGTGTTTAACCCTGATTCTCTGAATAATTCCATGGTTCTCTTTCCTGCACACTAAACTTGAGCATTAGTAGGTCAAGGCAATAAAATCACATGCAAATCTATGTATATATATACACAATTCATAATTTGCAATTGTTAGTCAATATGCAAAATTCAATTCTTAAATATACTTTTCCTTATGTAATGCTCAAACATGGTGTTTCCATAATCCTAACATTACAACATATTATTCATGCTATTCCCTAACTTAAAGCATCATTCATGAAATAATTAAATCTGATCATGATTAAGTCTTCCTCATCAAATCACATATCTAAGCATGTATAACCAAATCAACAATATGTTCTAGGTTCTAATCCGCATCAGAATATAATCCACATAATATAATCATCATCATAAATTTTAATCCTTGACTTACAAATAAACATACATAACTAAATCATCAGAGAATGAAATCATTAACTCACAAGTCACACTAATCATTCCAGATCTTATATAAATCATGATGTAGTTTTATCTAAATTGCATAAACATTAATTTTGTCAATTCTAAAAACACCCAAATGGAATAAAATCAAATAAGCAATTTCCTCGAGTAATAGTTATAAAAATGTCTTGAAGCTCAGCAAGATATTTCACCAACTATCCTTTAACCTTCAAATAATTTCACCTCTTGACATACTTCCAAGTCTCGATTATAGTTTTCCTGAACAACTCATATCAACATGTGTACCCAAATTGAAACATCTCACCATTTATCTAAATCAATCATCATAATGTATCATAGGGTCAACATCGTGAGTATGGAAAGTGTCATAAATTATAAATTATCATCATCCAATATAACCAAATCCATTTCAAAAGGGTTAAAACCTCCTAATTCATCAAAATATAAAGCCAATTACTAGGTCTATCAAAATGGTAATTGGAAAACCTATGATGGGTTTGGGGTGAGGCCTCACATCCTCCCCCCCTAGGAAATGTGTAAATATAATGACAATACAAGTTAAGGATATGTTTTTCCTTGGTTTAAGCACTTCTAAAATTTAGAAGCAAGATCTTGTACAAATGAACTTTCTATCCAAATTTCACAATCTATTATTATTCTTCATTGTTATCACATCTCACCAATAACAAGATCACGTAAGGTAGTACTATCCAACACACTAAGTGGGATCTATGTTCACAAGAAGATGAACTAATACGTGGGACATCTTCCCTACAAGATGACTCAAATGTATGCTAACATCACTCTTGACGTTGGTTCCTATAATTTCTATATCTGGAGTATAGTTCCAATATTAAGCTAAATATATCTTTTGCCACTATGATAATCCTTAGTTTATACCAACTTAATATTGTATTTATCAATAGCATCATAATATTTATGCAATATGATCATAAAACAGTCTTACAAGGCCTATACATATTGCAACCAGCAAAAGACTCTCACCAAGGCTACAAATATGGTCATAGATAACACTGATGACAGGGGTGATGGAAGCTTCTCTACTATTGTATTCTCATTTATAATAACAAAATATAATGGATTTCCCAATAAATCTTCTCCCTCATACATCCTATCATGAAAGAACTTGCCAAAAATCCCAATCAAAAGAGCCTCATCAAATAATCATGAAATCCATAATTTAAAATTCGAAAAGAAGGATTCAACAAGGTGATATTCAAAAAGTGGCCACATTGGTAAAATTTCATTACAAAAAATAAGTAAAGAGAAATTCCTTGAGGGAAATAAGGACATTAAAACAAATTTGGCAAAGCAACCCAACGCATAATTTAATTACTTTCACATTGCTAGAAAACACCAAAATAAACTTGTGAAGCAAGGTAAAATAAAAGAAGAATAAATTTAGCAAACCATACTCTACCACAGTCAGTACATGAACTATGTGACCTTTTTAGGTCACTCAGAGGGAGGTAGGGAAATCTCAATCATACATTTATTATGGCAATATTTAAAATAGACCTATTATGCCCTGATAAAGATAAAGCATTAAGGGTTTCTTCCCAAGGGAACATTTATTTGGGGAGAGAGGTAGACACAAAAAATTGGAAGACAAGTGCATATTATCATGGTATTCACATCACAACATCCTCCTCCCCTTGAGAGAAGTTTCTACTACAACGTGGTTCACTAATATCTTACTCTCAATAATATGAATTACATCATCATACTTACACACTCTCTAATGGCCAACACACTTAGGCCAATGTGTCATAAGTCAACACTATAAAAAAATCTACAAGGGTATTCATTTTATGAATAAAGGAGTGACCAAAGACATGGTTACCAACATAATAATACCATGAATACATTAACTAGCATAATTATTTCATGTGAGTATTTTTAATCATCTTAATTACGTAAAACTTCTCAAGTGGCTCTACTAGGTGATTGACACTCGATGTCCACAAAAACCTTCCTTGGGTTAGATGGGCTAGACACTTTCTTAGGATACCTCACTCATCACCATAGGCATTACGTTAACTACTTAATATTACTAGGCATATATTCCATTATTCTCCTAGATACTTGTTTCTTACTACATTCCCAGGCATAATTCATTAAATCACGCGGAGGGTTGCTTACAATTTTATAAATAGTGTAAAGAAATATTAGCATTTTATACTTTAATAGTTTGATGACTATCCATTAGGATAAAATTTATTGCACTCACAATTATGTCCTATGATTCACCAGGTCAAATCTCTCCATCTTTGATGTAGCCCAAATAACATTAACATTTAGAAGATACACAACAAAATGTTACAGAATTCAAGTTCTTCATTAACTTCTCCAACTTACTCTGCCTCTATAATGAAATAAAAGTCCCACTTAATACAATTCCAAAAATTACCATATTTGGCAAGTTTTTGGGAAAAATAGATTTTTCCATTTTTGGTAATTTTTTTAAACTCATCTTATGAATCTCAATTTTTCCCAAGAAAATCTCCCAACTAAGGCAATTCGAATTGCCAACTAATCCACGAAATCAGAAACATGATTTTGGATTTATTACAAAAACAAAACTCAAAAAGCTAGAAAGAAAAAGAAAAAACCAATTTTGGAGGTCAAGATGAAATTTCAGGCTCCCAAAAAATGGTCAAAATGACCACCAACATAGCTAGCTGAGTTGGAATTGCCGTCAACTCTAGCTCACGAATCTGCGTGTAAAATTTCATCCAAAACCCACATCTAAGTCAAAAGTTATGAACCTCTGAAGCTCCTACATCAATCTTATACATGATAAACTTTAGTTCTTATTCGTTTCGATTGGTCACGTCTATCCTAAGGATTTATATTCTCATAACACATTTCCCATACCATGGCATAGTAAATCCCACATACTTGTGGTAGTTTCCTACCCCACTCATTTCTATCATAGAAGGATTCAGATGATGTTCTCATACTAAGGTAGAAAGATATTTTACATCTCCCCCTAATTTGTACACACTTAATTGCATCTTTACTCCTTAGAGGTGGATCATAGTGAAAGAACATTCTGGTAATTTTATTTCTTTGAACTAACTTCTCAAGGCACAAGGAACTACCCAAAAGTAAAATTTCTTATGAGGTAAATCACATTCTTCTACTTATAATCGCATTACCAAGGCTCCATCACTTATGCACTAACAATTAGCACAACATGGAATAGTCTATTTATTTATGCTAGATAAAAGGTATACTATCTTCTTCTCCCATTTCAATCTCAATCATTGATTGTCCATAGTTTCATTAAAATTCATATTAATTACCTTTTAATACACACAAAAAAAATCATTGATTCCTAGCTGACATATACCTTCTGACAATTCATAAATACCTAATAAAGTATTAGGAAACAAAAGATTTATGGGTTACATATCTACCTTGGAGTTTGTATTAACTTGAAGTGTACCATGATAAGGGTCTCCATATTTAATTACTAAAGTGACTCTATTTACATATGCATTTTACTATCGTATTATAGTCATAGGCAATGAGATTGGTTGGTAATCTGATATTATTTTCTTAAAAAGCCTCTTATATGAAAAATAAAAATAAAAATAAATAAGGATTGGATCACACTAAGAATAAGCATCATCCCTTCATATCCCTCTCAAGTTATTTATCTAGGTACATTCAGTATACTATTTTATATGAGTATCTTATGTGATGACATGTGTTTCATTTCACATTCACCCTTTAATAAAAATATTCCTATGTACCTCATCCAACTCTTATAGAGAAAATTTGTAGGCATTCAAGTGATTATTGGACCCAAAGCCACCCAGTGTTGTGAAACCTCGCTCTGATACCAAAATGTCATGCCCAAAACTAGGCAAAAACACACACAACTTTTTTTTTTTTAAACGACATAAAACAACATCAACAATGATGACACAACTAATACAGAAAGTGTTGCAGATAGGTAATGGAAAGGTGGTGTTAGTTTATGAGTTGCAATTTATATTCATATGTTGAATTAGGGTTACACCACACATGGACATGGAGTTGAAGCATTACTTGTTACACGGGTTACATGAACTCTTGGGTCAGGTTGAAGGAACTATGATTTTATGTTTAACCACGTGTAGTATCATGATGGTAAAGAATTGTTAAGAACACAGGTTGAATTAGGTTGACCTAGTAATTAATTTAATTCTTAACCCTGATTAAAACTTAATCCATTTATATCTAGTACCAATTCTCCTTCGATATTAACTACTAAATTGAACCTAATACTCAAAATTTAATCTAATTCTATCAACCTAATCGACAAAGTTTATCCTGTAGTTCCCTTGTGAATGAGGGCTTAAATTATCTAACCAACTACATCCTAATAATAATAACCAACAAGGGTATAAGCAACTAGGTTATATCTTTCATATGTAATTTACTTAACATGGTCAGTATTTTGTCTGCATTCTTAGTACATGAGATAACCATCATAATAATTGAATTATATATGACAGTAAACTTGATAATGTGAGCTAACACAAAATGTTATCTAAACATTGAGGTGGATAAGTTATACTACCATAACAAGGTGTACTAAAGCCCCCTTACACATTAAATTAATTAACTAAAACAACTCAATTCATTAGGCCAAGAATCTATTAGTGAATTTGCAAATTCACAACCTAAATGGAAACCTATACTAACTAATGTTAATGTTCTATTTAAATAATTAATCCTTGGATGAAGTAGGCTATAATTTTAATGCGTCAATTTAATATTAAATCTGAACATGATAATAAATCTATTAGTCTAATAGATTATACACTTCAATTAATTACGTGAATTACAAAAATAGTTATTCTAACTAGGCAAATTATATGAGTATAATTCCATTAACGTATTAGCCAACCTATACATGTTACATAGAAACTAAAGTTATTAATCTATTAATTACACTGCCCCATTAAATAAAAAGTATAATTATCAAATCAACTTGACAATTTAAAATTTAAACAATAAAGAATTTAATCTATAATTTACTAATTCTAAACAATTATTCTAACTAACCCTTATTCTAAATTCAATTTCATATAATTTCTCCTTTAAAATAAAATGCAACCATAGCCATTAGTTTCTTAATACAAAACTAAGTTAATCCCTATAAAATAACTAATTAACAACTAACTAAATATACTAGAATATCACTTAAATACTTTAAACATCATAACTTATCCCTACTAATCTAAACCTATTAACTACCTACTAATCA
>MU226887.1:1187768-1228249 GCA_018584345.1 Thuja plicata | reverse complement strand
TGATCCCTACAAGACATCTATATGCAAGTGGGATTAATATAACATCTTATAAGGTTTGGTGATTCTTACCCAAGCCCTAATTTGACATGTCACCATCCACATGGACAATACAAGTGTCAAGTGACACCAAGAAAATACACATCACATTTACAATGACATGTCCAGTCTACACCATGAATTTAAACTATTAACACACATTTAGATTACGTTTACACAAAAGATCACATTACAATGAGGTTACAACCCCTTATTGAATTAAACCTTGGGTTACTCAATTCACATGTGTTTAGCCCTGATTCTTTGAATCATTCCATGGTTCTCTTTCTTGCACACTAAACTCGAGCATCAGTAGTCCAAGGCAATAAAATCATATGCAAATATATATATATATATATATAATTTGCAATCGTTAGTCAATATGCAAAATTCAATTCTTAAATATACTTTTCATTAAGTAATGCTCAAACATGGTGTTTCCATAATCCTAACATTACGACATATTATTCATGCTATTCCCTAACTTAAAGCATCATTCATGAAATAATTAAATCTGATCATGATTAAGTCTTACTCACCAAATCACATATCTAAGCATGTATAACCAAAATCAACAATATGTTCTAGGTTCTAATCCACATTAGAATATAATCCACATAATATAATCATCATCATAAATTTTAATCCTTGACTTAAAAATAAACATACATAACTAAATCATCAGAACATGAACTCATTAACTCACAAGTCACACTAATCATTCCAGATCTTATATAAAACATGATGTAGTTTTATCTAAATTGCATAAACATTAATTTTATCAATTCTAAAAACACCCAAATGGCATAAAATCAAATAGCCAATTTCCTTGAGTAATAGTTACAAAAATGTCCTAAAGCTCAGCAAGATATTTCACCAACTATCCTTTAACCTTCAAAGAATTTCACCTCTCGACATACTTCCAAATCTTGATTATAGTTTTCCTGAACAACTCTTATCAACATGTGTACCCAAATTGAAACATCTCACCATTTATCTAAATCAATCATCATAATGTATCATAGGGTCAACATCGTGAGTATGGAAAGTGTCATAAATTATAAATTGTCATCATTCAATATAACCAAATCCCTATCAAAAGGATAAAAACCTCCTAATTCATCAAAATGTAAAGCCAATTACTAGGTCTATCAAAATGGTAATTGGGAAAGCTATGATGGGTTTGGGGTGAGGACTCACAATTCATCTCTTCTAGGCAATGATTCTGAAATAAATAGTACACTATGTCTTGATACCATACATCAGTGATCACACTTTGATCAGTGTAGGTTTGGTAGACCAGACCTTCGTGAACCTCAGATATCATCTTCATCAGGCCTTGGCACCTTACTAGTTTCATTGGTTGGATTTTGAGGTCAAAATCTTGGAGGATTTCCATCCATTTTCCTCTCCGCTCTCCCAACTCATTCTACATCAAAAGAGACTTTACGGCTGTGTTGGGAACTATCCCAATGAATTTTCTCCTCAAGATGTAATGTCAGAACTTCTTGACCACTTTGACAAGAGTAAATGAATTTTTATCCAGGTTGGGGTACCTAAGTTGAGCATCCTTGATAGGGAAACTCATTAAGGCCATAGGTCTTTCATCTTCATTGTTCTTCTTTTGTGTGAGGATATCTGCGCATGTGTGTTCTAATGCAAAAGAGTAAACCTTGAAAGGGATGGTGTAGTTAGGGCTAACAAGGACCGGTGTCATAGGAATGGTAATTTTGATCTCCTCAAAAGTCTTCTTTTCCAGGAGGGTCCATTCAATCTTGATGTCTTTCTTGAGCATGTTGTGTAATGGTTTTACTATCTATGCGAAGCCACTAATGAACTTCCTCACAAAGTTGATCTTCCCAAAGAAAGATTTCAGCTCTTTGTGGCTATGTGGTGGTGTCAAATTTAGCATGGGCTCTACCCTTTTAGGTTCTATGGCTATCCCCTTTTTGGAGATGATATGTCCCAAGAGTTTTCCTTCAGTTACCCCAAACACACACTTCTTGGGATTGAGGGAAATCCCAAATTCCCTGCATCTTTGAAGGCATTTTTTGAGATCATTTAAGTGGTCATCTCATTGCTTTGAGAAGAATGTGAGATCATCCATGTAGATGATAATGCACCTTTCAACTAATCCCTTGAAAGGTATGTCCATTTCCCTCTCAAAAGTGGCCCCGATGTTAATCCATCCGAACGACATCCAACGATAGACAAAGGTTCCCCATTTAGTTGTGAATGTTGTTTTCACCCTATCTTGTTCCTGCACCATCACCTGGTTGTAACCCAAGTAACCATCCAGGAATGAAATCAATTGAGACCCATTGACCTTTTGCAGCACTTTTTTGAGAGATGAGAGAGGATAATTTTCCTTTTGAGAATATTTTTTAAGGTTCCAGAAATCCGGGCACAATCTAATCTCTCAGATTTTCTTTCTTACTGGCACCAGGTTCACAACCTAGGTAGAATGTTGGATTGGGAAGATGATCCTAGCATTGAGAAACTTTTGGACTTCCTTTTGGATCAAGGGTTCCATTGTAGGGTTCACGGGCCTTTGTCATTTCCTAAAAGTCTTGGAATCAGACATTAAGGGGATGTTGTGTACTATGACCAAGGTGTCATATGTTTTTAATTCTTTATAGCTCCAAGCTATGACATCTTGATATTTGGTGAGAAGCTAGAACATTCTCTCCTTTTCTTCTTTGGTCCCTACCTTGCCAATGTAAACCTCTCTTGGTTCTTCCTCTATGCCAAGGTTATATGTATCACATTCTTTACCATCAGGCATCACATCTGGGTGCCTCCTTACTGTAGTCTTGTCGCTATCAAAAATCCTCTCTAGTTCCACCATCCCTTTGGGTATGGCATTAGTCCTTAGATTTATGATACCTTGATCTTTGGGGTCTTTGGGTTTAACTAATTCTTCACCTTCCTTTTCCTTGTCTATGATCTATTTTTAGAACACACCAACACACATGATAAACTCCAAGATGTGCTGATCATCTTGGAAGACTTGAAAATTAGTGATATTGTCTGGAATAGCTGGGGCTGCGACAAGTTCAACTAAGAATTTCTTTAGCTTGGATTTCTCCACTGGATGTAAAGAACTTGTCGATATGGCTAGGGGGTCAGTGACAACATTTTTTTTCTTGGGATGGTTTTGATGTTGAAAGCGTCAAAGTCATTGATCAGGTCCCATGCTCTATTTCGGTAGGCTAAGAGCCTCCTATCATTGCAACTATATTGACTACAGATCTTCTTGATGACCAATTGTGAGTCCCCTTCCACCATCAGGATTTTTATTCTCTTTTCATGGGCCAAGAGAAGTCCACGGACCAGTGCTTCATATTCTACAACATTTTTAGTGCCCAAAAATTGTAACCTATAAGAGACATAGAAAGAGTTACCTCTTGGGTTTATCAATTCGATCCCTGCACCTACTCCATGTCTACATTTGGAACCATTGAAGTGCAATTTCCATATCTAGAGTTGCTTAGTAGGGTTAGACTTGGTTGATTTTCTCTTGGGAGATCCCTTGGTTTTGAGTTTCTGCCCCTTTCTCCATCACTGTTAAAAGAGGGTAATTCTCTGGCATTTTGGGTATGTCTGGGTTTGGGGGGTTTAGCCCTTTCACTACCTTTTCCTTCTGGCATTCCTTTGTAGGGGGGACATGCTCCATCATCGAAGGTACGCCAGTCACTAAGTATGTTTAGGGGAGGACTCTTTCCATCTGAGTTTGATTCACTATCTTTATTTAGGTTTCAAATGCTTTGATTGGTTGGGTTCTCTTCCTTTGTCATAGGGAAACTCTTATTTTCTGCCTTGAAGAAATCTTCTTCCACCACATGTACTTCCCACACCTTTTTGGGTAGGGTAATGTGAGCTAATACTTGGTACAGTGCCTCCTAATATTTAGGGCATGTGAATTCAGAATGTCCTGCTTGGTGTAGTCGGCAGTATCTTGGTAATAACAAGATGTTTGGGTTGGCATCCCGCCTAGACATCGTAAAGTAGCTGTCATGTTGTTGATGAAACTCTAGAAAAGGTCATCACCAATCTTTAGCTCTAGGAGACCTTGTATGGGATAGTGGTCTGACTCTTTGCCTTCTCAGATCTGAAACATGAAGACGTTGTCCATCCAATAAGTACCCAGAACAATTTGGGTGAATAGAACTTCATTCAAGGAATTGTACTTAGTGATCATTCTTTTCAGTTTAGGCTCTGCATCTATCTTGATTTGGTTGTTAAAACCTCTCCATGGTAACCATAACTGAGTGAAATCTATGGAAAGCCACTGTCTCAAGAACTTGGTCCATTCTTGACTTAACAACATCCCATAAGTTTCAAGTATGTCCACTATATGCACATCAATGCATTCTTGTATTCTGGGATCTACAACCAATTGAATGTGTACATATTTGAGTACACCAATCACTTTGAACTTGGTTTTATCCAATTGTATGACCACTTAGTTTGTTAATTGGGGCACCATCCCTAACTTCTGGCAAATTGATAGAGGTACGACGTTGCACAAAGCTCTTGAATCAATCAGGAAATTGTGTAGGTTCTTTCCAAACATCCATAAACTGAGTAAGAATGGTTGTACCTCCATCTTATCCTTGAAAATTATGGGGAAATCCTCAGATGTGTTAATACTAGATGTAGGTGTCCTTGTATTGTTGGTTGATGAGATGGGTTTTGAGTGATCTAGAGATCTTAGAAGGGCCTCCTTCTGAGATGGACAACCTTACAGTAATTCAAACATAGATATGTTTTCTTTAGTTTTCTTTAGTTCATCAACTGTGCTATATTTTTCACTTGACCAGGCCGCACCTCTGTAGCTAGCATATGTACTTTATGTAGGGGGTGCGGGACCATTCAAGCCTTTAGGAGGCATGGAATTGTTACTAGCCCAAGGATCTAGTGGGGTTGGTTGTTTGCTTGTGGAGATACCTTCGGTGAGAGGTTCCTTTCTACTCTGAAGGTTTTATGAGTTGTGTTGATCATTCTAGAAGGCATGTACTTTAGAATACTCAGGCTCATTCTCTCTCTAGAAGGGAAACACAAACTCATCTTCTCTTGTAAAAGCATTCTAGCCTTCATCCTTTCTAGACTCATAGGATTCAAACACCATAGCGTCAAATTGCACCCAGGGCTCCCCTGGATTTTGGATGTAATTTTCACGGGAGTTGTTCCCATATCCATCATTGCCTTGGTGTGAATTTGGAGACCCGACAAAATTAGCCTTTGAAGCCTAATAACCATTGGCATTGTCTACTGGGATGTTGTCATTATTGGGTCTAGTGTTCCATGTATTAAAACCTTAGTTTGGATTCTAGGGGTATGTATTCAGACCAGTAGATGTCCATTGGTATCCATCTTGGTTTTGAGATGGATTTAACTTCATCCTGGTGAGCTCATTGGTGAGCTGTGACAAATTTTTCTTCACAGCATCTAGCTCAGAGGCCATGAGAGTATCAATCTCAACTTGGGGTATAACCCTCTTCTCTATAAATGCCATTTTATGAGCTTCATAACCTAGGTAAGTGATTGATGGGGGTAGGGCTGCACATGGTTGTGCTAGAACAAGATTTATCATAGGCATGTGAGTGGTCAAGGCTCAATTGTTCACTGCAAATAGATGTGGGACAACAAGATTAATCATGATGGGCGTGGCCACATAGCTTTCTTCTTGTGGGTCCATCTACTAGGTGAATGTGACGGCTTTGTTGTACACCTTTTCCATCATGTCTCTATCTACCGGGGGAAGTCTTCTTAGAAATATTGAGGTGAAAGGGTCCAAAGCTTTCAAATAAACTTGTATGACAGCCTCATCTAGTATGGTGTAAGGAGCTTCCATATTTTGATGCATTTTGTGAAAATGATGATTGAACATAGTGATGGGTTCCTTAGGATCTTTCCTCATTGTGATGAACTAGTGACATGTTGTGGCGGGATCCACATACAACTTGAATTGATTTAGGAATTTGGTTTCAAATTCATTCCATGCAGAGATAGACCCTTGTCATAAGTTCAGGTACCAATTGTATGCAAACTATCCCAAAGTGTATGGTAATAGATGAAAAACAAAGTCTTGGTGGGAAATCTCTTTATGGTTACAAATTTCTTTGAAGGTTTTGATGTGCTCTTCTATTGTCCTTAACTTGCCATATATGAATTTGGTGCAAAACTTCTCTAGATTTTTGGGTAACTCATGGATTTTCCCAACAAAATTTAAAGGTGAGATGGTTGCGTTGGTGAAAAAGGCCATCGGATGTGGTTGTTGCAAATTATGATTTTGCACATTCTAATTTTGGTCTATGGCTATTATGATAGTCGAGGGAGCAATATGTGATTGTTTTCCAAGAGAATTCTGGGACTCAACAAGGTGGTGAGAATATTTCTCTTTGGTCTTTCCTTTGTTGCTGCAAGCTCTATGATTGTGCGTGAGTTCAAGGAACTCACCTCTCTTTGAAGATGATCTAAGCACTCACTTGAATCTCTCTGGGGAGAAAGATCCAATGTTATCCAACTTTTGAGTCTTGAGGCCCTCCTTCTAGTGCCACTTTTATTGAGCATTGTTTTGACACAAGCCAACTTGCTAAGATCTCAAGATTCGATTTCCTCTCTTGAAAGAATAACAAAGTTATTCCCAAGGTTCTCTAGGGTCGGGTCACAACCTGCTTGGTTAATCAGTTGAAAACAAATGTGATTTTTCACGAGGACAACTTTGCTGGTATGTTCAAGACATCAAACTGCAAAACACTTTAGTTCTTTTTGGTATTTTCCTCTTTAACATATATGGGTGTTGTAAATAAAATGCAATTTTGTATTTTCAAGATGTGGGTTTTCAGAATTAAAGACAAAATTTGAAGAGATTAAAGTAACAAGGAATAAATAAAAGTGCTGAAAATGAAATCCTATGAACATAAACCATTGTAAATCCTTCCATGTGAATTGAATGGTGAAGAGATTTGGAACAAACCCACGAAGCATAAATCAGACCAAGTCACAATTCAATATCCCACGGATGCAAGCGTTTGGAGAGAAGACAAATTCACTCGTGCAAGATATTCAAAATCTATCAAATCATGAAGTTACCAAGGTGTGTGCACCCATGAGATAGATTTATCATAAAGCCCAAAGATGATCTCTTCCACACATTTGTCAAAGCAAGGTAAATAAACAACAAAAAACTCCAACTAAAAGAAACCCGAATCTGAAGAACAATAAATAAGAGGCTTTTTGAAAATAATGAATAATGCAAGCATACATCCAATAATTTTATATAGGTAGTAGCAATTCACACAACACGAATGAAGCACCAAATGTAGATTTTTATTGTCTTCATAATTCCACCCTCTACATTGATTTGTGATTACAATATATAGAGTTTTGGATCTACAACTCTGAATGCTGAAATTAGGGCATTAGAGAGTCTAAATTAATAAACATAAACTAAAAATAGAACTTTACTGAAGGAAAACTACTGCTAAGTGATACTAGAAATCTTGCAAGGATTCTTGAAATCATTTACAATCAGCTTTCCCATGCAAGAAGGGTCAAACTTGCCTAGAAGAGAAAGAGAAATGAAGGAGGGTTTCTTCTGAGAACTTTGTGGCTTCTTCTCATTCCTTGGATTTTTCCTTGAATTCTTCATTTGGAGGCTCTTCTGGGAGTGGAGACTTGTAAGAGACCCTTAGTCCATTTAAAACAAACTCAAGTTAACCATCAATTTTATCTGGAGTACCACTGGTGTGAAAAAATGTGATCTCGCTGGAAACACCCAGATTTTTGGACTGTGACCTCAACTTAGAAACTTTTAATGCCCCAAAAATTCTTAAGTGTTGAAAAATAAAAATTATGGTCTGAAGTTTGGACTTGTCGGAGCTGAAGAGGAAAAAATATTTTGAATACCTTAGGCTAAGAAAACTGGAGGGCCGAAAGGTCGAAGATCTTTGAAGGTTGAAAGGCCAAAAACTAGAGGATCGAAAGGCTAAAGAATTACATTGCTTGCAGGGCTGAAAGGCTAAAAGACCTTTAGGTTGCATGTCTTGAAGGGGCCGAAAGGCTGAAACACTACAACCTACCTTAGGGAATTCTATTAAGTTTTGGATATTGCTTCTTCAAAATGCTTAGTAGTCTAAGGGGTCATTTTGGGAATACTTTTGGGTGTGAAGCTCGGAGCCTCTCTATGACCTCTTGAACTTCCTCATAGTTTATCGTCTTTATTTTCACCTTGTTGACCTTTCATTCTTTCTTTTCTCTAAAGGTAGTTATCTTAGAAGAAAAGAACTGGATCTCCTCTTCATGGTTTGTCATGTTTGTCATCTCTTCTTTTGAATAAAATAATTGTTGCAAGGCTTCCTTGGTCTCTACACTTGCCATAATATCTCTGAATTATTGGACCACTTCTTTAGATGGCTGTAAGATATTCTTAGCTTCATCCCGGTACAAATGAAGGTTGATCCCTATGAAGAAAACATTTATTTATTCCACCCATTCCAAGACTTATTTTTTCTTCTCCAATATGGAGGCTTGACATTTTTCATAAACGCTAATTATCTTGATTATGCACTTGATCCAAGTCTCAAAATTGTCTAGCTCCTCACCCTCATATATCTTTACTAGAATTTGGACGCGTTGTTTCTTAGTAATCTGCAAATCTTCGAAGGGGGCTCACCATTTTCTTGTCTCATACTCTAGGCCACCCTCATTTTTCATCAAATCAATCAAATCTATAGCTTCTATTAGAATAACCCTATAATGTTTGAATACCCGTTTGATGGCACCTTCCCTGTACTGCTCAAAATATTCCTTCCAATCTACAATTTCTTTGATGAAGGATGGTGTTAACCTACCAACAATGCTGGGGTGTTTCTCTTATCTAACACTGCCTATAATGAGGCCTTTGGGTAGTTGAGTTTAATAGGACCAACCATTTTGTGAATGAACTTCTTCAAGGCTTCATTCTATTCTGTCAAGGTTTTTATGGTCTCTTCAACCTTACTCATGAAACCCAGAGCATGATTAATCCCTAAGGCTACTATTGTCTTGATCCCTTCTCTGGTGGGTTCCACTAAATCTACCTCCTCAAATGTATAGTCTTCTGGAGTTTCTTGCATTTGAGAAGTGGTAGCGGATGGGACTGCAACCTGTGCCTTCCAATTCCCCCTAGTGCCTTGAGTGACATAGGACATTGTCCACACTGGTAATATGATCTTTTTCTGATGAAAATATTTCCCTAAGGATGCTATATCTATATTTTCCCCTTAATCCTCATCTCTTTAAGTTCTTCTCCTTAACTAGATTTCTTTAGTAAACCATGTAGGCTTACTAGATGCACTGACTGGCTCATATGGGGTAACCTGAAGAATTGAATCCAAATTTTGGGACCATGGAGCCACCTCTTTATTTGACCCTTCTTCTTGTTCATGTCTCTATTCCCCTTCATTCATTTCTCCTTGGTGTTCTTCTTCCTTTTCCCTTTCCTCTTTTTCCTTATCTTCTTCATCCATTGCCTCATCTTTTTTTTCCTATCCTTTGTCTTCATCTCCTAAGGAGCTAACCAACCCTCCGGTATTGAGACCAGTCATAAACTATAATGTGGTTTTGAAAGGTGACACATCCTCTACGGTTACTAATCCTCCAGGGGTTGAGATGTGGCAAGGAAAAGGGCTTGATGATGGTGGACTAGGTGTTGGGAGATTTGGAATTAGAAGTGGAAGAGTAGTTGGAGTTGGGAGAAATGGTGGTGGAGTAGGAATAAGGGGCGGAAGAGTAGTTGGTGGAGTAGGAATGTGAGGGGGCATTGTAACAATAATGGTTTATGTTGTTGGATCATTTCTAGTCACCTCTTGGGTGATTAAGGACTCTTGATTCCTGAGCCCTTGATTTGCTTTAGAGCTCTTTCCCACAATAGGTATATTTGGCCTTGGATTGGTAAATGGAGTGGGAGGTGGAGTCAAGGTTACCTGTGGTTGAAAAAGAGAAGGACCACCTACCTCATACCTAGTTACATAACCTGGCGTGTTCTGGCCTAGGTCCAAGAAACCTTCCAGACCCTCAAATTCTGACATTTGTAACTCATACGATCCCAGAGCATCCAAGGGATTATCTTTCTCTTTAGGATTCTCTTTGTGTTTCCTACTAGTCTCCTTTTCTCTCCTTTTATAAGACCTTTCCCTTTTGACTAGAGGGATCTCTTCATCATCGTCTTCTTGTAGCTCCTCTTCTTGTACAGTTTCTAATTGGAGAGACATAATCTTTCTTCCTATTATATGTCTTCTTGCCCTTCCTGGTGCCAGGAGAAGATTGTCGAGAAGTGGAGGGTCCTTCATACAGTGAAACCAGTGCTGGCCCTATTGGAGGATCTATTTTCCTAGTCATTCTTATCTTAGGAGCATTGTGCCTTGGGTTTGATCCATACTCCACTGCTCGTTCATGGCCATATACTGTGCTTGGCTTCTGTGGTGGTACCTTCTTGTATTACGGCACTGTACTTTTCTCTCTGTATTGTTTATCCACCTTCTTGGCTGGATCCATCAATGTTTTCACAAGTATTTGGCTCATCTTGTAGGGCCTCTTAATCCATTCATCCGTTTTTCTTATCACAAGATTTTCTTGGAAATCAATATCATCATTTTCATCCTTATCAACCTCTACGTTCCTGATGGGTCTGTCATATATCTTTTCATCTGTATAAATGGCCTCCAAGACCTCATCTCAATCATACTCACAAACTTTTGGGGGAATAGGATTCTTTATGACTTCCTTTTCCAAGGTAAGATTCATTCTACAATAATCCTGGATTCTAACCTCATGATCATCTATACAGTTCATCTAGTGATCCTCCAAGTATGGTTCATGAATGTAGAACTTTCCAATAATGTGGCTATAAGTGCCTATAGTGTCAAAATGAGTCTGCCCTGTCTTGTAAATCTGTAGCGGATAGTCATCCCATTCAAAGGCCAAAGATTTAGAGGCCTTCATGTCCTATAGGGTATATGGTCCCAGTGAGATGGGAAAATCCCAACAGTGCTTCTTCTTGTGTTTTATGTGTTCATATGCATTTGTGAGTTGCCTGGCCATCTCCAAACTGATTATCTAATTGGATGGATACCTGGGAAACTTCTTTGGTTTCAAAGTTGGTCCCACTATCAAAATGTAAGTGAAGGTTCTAAATTATATTTAATAGGCCCCTCTGGACCTTACCTTGGTGGTTTCTTCTTTTGAAATCCTTTTTGCAAAATCACCCTTAATGGATCAGATGATTGCACAAATGAAGGCCTCATTGACTATCCTATAGTCTGGGCTATCCTCTTACATTTTTTCCCTTTTTTGTAATTGGGGGTACACAATGCGAGTCCAGGCATTAGGATCATTTAGGTTTCCCCTCTTAATGAGTCCTAGGTAGTTTTCCCATGCTGCCAATAGGTACACCATATAGTTACTCATATAAAACTTGGGGTTGTCTTTCACTGCCACTAGTTGTTCATCCAACTTGTTATTGATGACAGTCCACCAATCAAGCCTAGCCCTACAACCTCTGATTCTTTCTATTAGGTAAATCATCCAATTCTCTAGTTGGGAGGATTGTGGTAATCCATATACCCAGCTTAGCATTGTTATGGCTACCTTGATATCATCCTTCATGTATCCCCTCCTTAAGTCTATATTGTCTAGCTTATTTTAGGGGAGAGGTTGCTTGAGGTAATTATTATTGACTATTTCATAGGCCTCTTCCCCTTTGTTTATGAACTAAAAGTTTCCCTTCTCTATGAAAAATTCATAGAACTTGTCTATGCCTTTGTGGAGGTGAAAGAAATCCTCTATAACATCTTGCCCAATATCCAATACTACTTGGCCCTCGGTATTCTGAACCACCTTTTTGTCAGAGTCATAATGGTTCACCAAGGTCATGATTAGTTCAGATGAGGTCTCAGCCACTGGGTGGGCTGCCGCATTGACCAGTCCTACTAATACTAGTGAGGTACAATCCTTTGATCTCCCAACTAGTTAGGCACACCTTGTCAGGAAGTCATGCCAATCTACATTCCCGATATCAATATCGGTGATTTCAATGTGCTTGTTGCAAATTTTGGAAAGGGGAGTGTTCCCCTTGTATAGGTACTTCATGGGTGACGTAGTCATTTTCTCAGGCATTCCTGCGATGAAGCATGCAAGTATCAATATTTTATTTGAAGAAAACCTAAAAGAAAGCTAAGTAATCTAAGAAAATAGAGTTAAAAGCTCTCTAAGTAGCTAGGAATGCAGATTTTTGCACTTTTAGCCCTTTTAGGGTTTTGGGTGCCGAAAATAGGTTTGAAGGCCAAAAAGACTGAAAGTGTGAAAAACCCACTGTTGATGAGCAAGCTTTGTCAGACCTTTTGGCATCTAAAAGTCTGAAGGTTTATGTTCATGCCAAAATTCTGAAATCTCGATGAGGGAGATAGGGCTTTTGGGGATTCAGACTTGTCAACATTTTAGACCTTTCAGAGATCCAAAAGGCTAAAAAGACCGAATCTCCGAAATGAAACAGACTACAAACTGACCTGTTTTTCAACCTTTTGGGGGTTGAAAACCTGAGACAAAGGCTTCGACCAAGAAATAGAAAAAACCTAACCTAATAAACCTACAAAGACCAGACCTAACAAGGAGGGACTTCCCTTCCAAACACAAAGGTGCAAAAAGGCCTAAAAGGGACCAGGGGAAGAGGAAGCATACATGCCCTAGGATAGACAAGCACCAGGCACAAAAAAAACCAAACCTATACTAAGAAGAGAGAAAAAAAACAACTAAACAACAAAGAAAGAACCTACCTCGAAGGAGCTAAGAGTGGAGGAGGATGACATGACAAACCATGAAGACACGGGGCGAGTAGGTACATTGAGTGACAGCAAGAATCCCAAAGTTGTGAGTCTCAAATGCTATAAATCAAAAAGAGTGAAGTGATTAGATTAGGACTCTTTAGCCTATTTATAACCCATGGTGTATGTCAGTAGTTTTGGTGTCTGAAATACCAAAAAACCCAAAGCTAAACAACTTTGGCCTTTTGGTGTTTTTGGAGGCTGAAACATCAAAAGGGCCAAATTTTGGCCTTTCGATCATTTTGGTATTTGGGGGCCTCTTGGTCCCCTGAAAGGCCGAAAGGCCAAAAAAGGGTGTATTTTATTTGAATCCTGACAACACTTTTTTGAGACTGACCCAGTGGGGACTGGAGGGGCAGACATAAAAAAAGGAAAAAGACCAAAAAAATGGGTGGTCCCCATGGTCAAAGGACCAACAAATTGGGTGTGTGTTGTGGACCCACAATACAATGTATATAAGCCCTAATATCTTAAATGTATAACACGCCATACGGGGTTTGGGAAAATGCTCCCTCTAGATCCTCTTCACATGATTTGAGTAGATGTTTCTTAAACTTATACCTAGGTCGATCTGTAACATCAAAAATAATAGGTGCATCCATGGCTTAGATGATGTAAATACCTTTCTTCTGCTCAATTCTGAGTTTATCCTTCAATCAATCATGCAAGGACAATGTAGAATAGTCTAAATCTATCTACTCTATGATCTCCTTATCTCACTCTTCATCAAATGATAAAGAGATAGGCCATCAAGTGGTGCTTTATACAAGTTTAAGTTATGAATTTCACTTTCACTAAAAACTCTCTAGTCAGTTGTTAGATCTCGCGAACAAAATGAATGTGTCAGCTGATGTTGCACTCTTAGATGTGTATTTCTGGATGTCATCCAAGCTCATATCCAAGCTCTCTCAATCTCAATCCATGAATTTTGGGGAAAGATATATTCTCATGTCTATATCCAATGCTCCCCCTAAGGCCATGATTGGCCAATTAGATCAATTTTGTTTTGTTACCACCAAGAAAAGATCTAGTAGCCTCTATTGAATCTCCCTGAACTGATGTCTCACTAGTTTCTTTGATCTTCCATATATTACCATTGTTGCTATCTTCTTCCTTTTTGAAACAACTTTCAAAATCATTCTTCAATTCTGCAACACTCTTACCAACATCATTTCCATTCTTCTTTGAATTCATAGGAGGTGGTATTGTTCTATTGTCTGATCCGTTATACCTGCAAAATTTTTCTATATGTCCTAGATTACTGCATTTGTAACATATAGGAGTTCTTCTTTCCTGATTAACTTGTAGCTTACAATACTTCACAATGTGTCCAATGTTATTACATTTGTAGCATGTAGGTTTCACTATAGGATCTCTTCCATTGTCTTCTCTATATCCTGATTGATTTGGTTTTCTACATTCTGCTTTCTTGTGCCCATATCCATTACAGTTAAAACAGTAATCGGAAATTTTTTCTAAAAGGGGCATTACCTCTACATTCTCTTTTCATGTGTCCAAATCTATTACAACCAAAGCATCTACCTCTAAAGGGTTTGATATGCTATTTAGGTTCTTCAATAGAAGGTTTCTTAGCATCAATCTTCTCATTTGATTTATGTTCTTGATTCTTTGAACATTCAGATTCATTGAATCCAATACCAATCATGTGACCTTTAGGTTTCTATTTTTTTCTCTTTTCATCAATCAAATCACTGCTGGTGTGAAGTTTCTCAATGTGTTTCTTTGCTTCAACAAGTTCACCTTTTATAACCTAACTATATTTCTCCATCTCCAGATACTTATTCTTGTAGTTATCAGCCTCATGATTCATTTGATCTAATGTACTATTTAAATCTTCTTCAACTTTCTTATTAGCATCCTTATGTACTTGTATTTCTTTATCCATAGTCTCATTTTCAAGTTTCAGAGTTTCATTCTCTTCTTTTAGTTGCTTCACCTGATCTAAACTGTCTTCATCTAAATCCTCTTTTATCTGAACCACAAGATCTTTTCTTTGATTTCTAGAAAGCTCAAGTTGATCTTTAAGTTTCTTTATGAATTTATTAGCTCTTTGTATGTTGAATATCAACTCTCCATTCTCTTCTTTTTCTTTATGAAGGTCTTCAAGTGCAGCATCAAAGTTTTCTTGCAAACTATCCAAATCCATTATGATCTCCCTCAAGCTATTTGACTTTCTCTCCAAGGGCAAAAAGCTCTAATACCAATTGTTAGGATTGGATAATACCAAGAGGGGGGTGAATTATTATTATAGAACTTAATTAAATTCTTCAACCAATTAAATATTAACCATAAACTTGCAATAAATAAAAGAACATAAGCAAATGACACAGTGCTCATAACACCATATTTGTTTATGAGGAAACCCTGGCCAAGGGAAAACCCCGGTGGGGATGGTACCCACAAGCATGTACTAAAGTATAATGACCCTATAAAGAGACCTAGCCCTATTAGGATCTGAATATTACATTACACATTTCCTTGTTAAAGGAATTACAACCCCATTAAAGGTTCACAACACCTTGTTAGGGGCTAACTGAGCTTACAACTCTTACAATATAATTCAAGTTACAAAGTGTTCTTAGTCATGAACAAAAACAAGCAACACTGGTTCTTAGATAGTTCCTTTATAGTTCTTCAATGATATTTGTCATTCTCTTCTTTTCTATTCACTCAACAACTCATCCAACTACCCAACTCAACTGTCATTTATCTGTATCAAAAAGATCTTACATATATATCTCACAACTTTACAAAGGCAGCTCCCAATATGAATTTTACAAATATTACAAAGTCAACTTTCAATAAACAATACATTTAATATAGTAAATGTCAAATGCATATTTGGAGCTCTTTCCTAGTCAATGTGGAGGTTATCAAAAACCAAAATATAACTTTGATTGTCTGGAGTCCAAGTCATACTCCCTCAATCTTCACTACTGTCAAACTGCTCTGTATCATTGTTCTATTGGAGTCTGTCTGTCTTCAATTCCTTATAACTCATCATAGACTTAACCAAAACCAAACTGATCTTAGGTGGAGGTCATACATACCCCATACTATCTTCCTCTAATCTCACTTTCCCTAATTCATCAATCTTTGTCTTCGACATACAAAACACTTCTGTATCACTACTTCTACACTTAGTCAATTTTTGAATCATCAAAACTTATCTTTACTAGAATTGGTCTGAAACCCAAATGTGTTGCCATAAATGACAACCAAAAAGTAAATAACATTTACAAAATTGATTACTTGCCAAAAAAATATAGGGGCAATACCAACCTTATTGAGCATATCTGAGAGTTCTTTGCTAGTTGTGTTGAATGAGCACATGATGAGACATACTTAATGTGACTACTCCCAAAAATCTTAGCCGGACCAGCAAGGGAATGGTTCTCGCATTTACCTCATGGCATTCTATCTTGGGGCGAATTGGCCAAAAATTTAATCTCTCACTTCCATCATAATATCGAGCACAAGGTCAGTATCAAAGACATTTGTGATATCAAATAGAAGGATGGAGAGTCTTTTGTGAAGTTCCTATAGAGATGGAGGAATAGTGCAAACCAAAAAATGTATGATGTACCCGAGAAAGACCTAATAGTAATGTTCATTGACAATTTGATTCTAGACATGTCATTCACAATAGAATTGTTATTAGCTCTGAACTTTACACAACTTATCTAACAATGAGTTCATTGTGAGAAGAACTTAGTCAAATGAGGAGTCCTTGTAGATCCTACTCAAATAAATACAAACAAGGTTGCAACAGACAAAGCTAAATGGTGGAATAAAAACAAAAATGTCACCAATGACGGTGTCATTGATGTGAAAATAGTTGACTGTGCACAACCCAAAGTGTTACTACAAGGTGCACCTATGGCAAACTAACAACCTACAGTGCCTACTCCATAAGCATACACTCAAACTCAACCTCCCCCTGTCCAAGACACCGCTGTGTCAAACAATTAGAAATAGACTCAATGCAAACCACTGTTTCAATTCCAACATCAAGATTTCACACCATTAGGAGACCCAATAGAATCATCTTTGTGAAATCTAATACAATCCAACAATATCACTCTCCTAGAAATTAGGGAATTTGAACATGCTACAAACAAACCAAGGTGGTATGATGAAAATGATTTCTGCGAGTTTCATCAGGTGAAGGGATACAAAATACCCAACTATTACTGATTCAAACATGATATCCAAGATTTGATTGACACAGGGGTCATCGATGTAACAAACACCCAAACCAAAGGAACAATAGATCATATGATATTCAACAATACATTTAATGATCACAATAAAGGGAAAGCCTTTGGGTCTTGTGGATAGTCCAAACAGGTCAACTACACTTATGTCAATAGTGATAACGTTATCAGTTGCTTAAATCCTTTAGATAGCCATGTAGCTACGATCACTATCAGAGACCAAAGTAACAAATGTGCTGCAACCACCCATCATACCAAATTTGTCTTACAAGGATAAAATTATTCATCGGCTACACTAGCTAGCCCTCAAACCAACTTAGCTCCATAGACAAGCCTAGTGGATCAGGTAAAGTGCATGCTTGCCAAAATCTCCATGTTTCACCTCTTGCACATATCTCCATAGCATAAATAGGCACATGACCAAGCCCTTCAGAATGTAGCTATCCCAAGGGACATAACCCCTAAGAGCTTCCAAATGATGATTAACCATATAGCTGCTAACAAACATGAAACATTCATAGACTATGATGTGCTACCGTATAAACCCCAGCATAATAATCCTTTGCACTTGCCTGTCTAGGTCCACAAAAAGACTATCCATAGAGTCCTTGTTGATGGTAGGGATGGAATAAACATCTATAATCTAAAGTTAATCAATAAATTAGGCTATTCTAAATCCAACATTGATGTTACAAGGAGGATCAATATTAGAGCTTACAATGAAGAGGAAAGATCCTCTAGAGGTATTATCATTCTACATGTCTAGATTGGTCCAGTCATCAAGAACACTCCCTTCTAGATCCTAGATCTTGATTTGGGATACAACATGTTAATAGGGAGACTAAGGATACATGAGATGCAAGTCATACCTTCAACATACCATCAGTGCATCAAGTTCCCACACCAGAGAGAAGAAATCATCATTGAGGGAGATCCAAATCCTTTCCAATACTGTAATGTGGTCCAAATCAACATAGATAACCAAGTACCCTCAAACCAAGATGCAAGAATCCCTTCCTCTTTAGATTCAAATCTCAAGGATTTCACATGGAAAGATGGAAAAATATCCATTATTGACAAGGGTTGTGGTGAATACAGCTATGAGGAAGCTTTCACTATCACGAACATGCCTCAGAGCCCAAAAACATATGGCATGCCACAACTAGTTATTATAAAAGAAACTCTAGAGCTTGTTCTACTCAGGTGTCCACCCACAATCTTTGTCAAATGGGGAGACATCAAAGAAGAAAACCCATTTGATCAAGATATCAATACATGGTTGTACCAAGATCCACAAGAGACACTTCAACAACCCCTACCCATATCAAACTATGGAAATGGTTATACAATGCTACAAAGATTTGTGTATGATGGTACAACTAGTCTAGGGGAAAGACAACAAGACTTAATGGAACTGTCTCTCTTGCCAAACCACAGAAACAAGAGAGGGTTAGGCTATGGGCAACAAAGAACCGGTCCTATCACCCGAGACATCCAAGTTTATCAAGAATAAATAGCAGAGTTAGACCAGGGGAAAAAATCAGAATACATCTTGATAAGAAACATACTACAATAGTTGTCACCCACCAAAGTGGGGACCTCTCAAACCCAAATAAACCTAAATGTAACCATTGACGATAACAAAGGAAGTGAGACATCCGATGAGCATTCTAGCAAAACTGACTCCCACAAGTACAAGTGGAGATCCCATCACAACTCCAAACCATCAATCCCAGACTATTACCCTTGGTTATCCACCACCATACACCTTGATGACCTATTTGACCAACTATCCATTGATGACCAACCCTTCATCGATAAACATGTCGATAATAATTTCTTAGGTGGTGCATCCACATCACAGTCTAGGTTTGTCGGAACCATCTCTATAGTCATGTTCAACCATATAGAGTCAAACCAACATGAAGGCCTATGTCTTGTACACCCCAAAATAATAGAGTGGGATCAAGAAGGACCGCCTAATATGGATGTCTTTGAGAATGATGAGGCTATTGCAAATTTCATGGGACTTAGAGAGGGAATGCCATTAGGAGACCATAAAGCAAGTTTTGCCATTGATCTCAATAAATCAGCATTCTTTGGAGAGGAAGCCCCTCTTTCTAGTCATCAAAACAAATTGAAAAATAAAAAAGAATCATCAGTAAGTGAAAGCTGAAAGGTGCTTACTAACACAAAAAATGATAAAAAGACAAAACAAGACATATCTTCTAATGAAAACCTCACTGAGGTGCTAGAAGATGGAAAGAAGGAAATCCTCCCCTTGACAGAGGAAAAGTTGGCATTGTTAGCAGAAGAAATAGAAGAAGTCAACTTGGGAGATGACAAGAACCAGAAGAACATCTACTTGGCAAAATCACTCACCCCAGAGGAGAGAGAATAGTTCATCAGTTTCTTCATAGAAATAATGATCAATTTTGCATGGTCCTACTTAGATATGCTAGGATTAGATCCAAATCTTGTGCTGCATCATCTCCCATTACTACCCAATGCCAAACCTATCAAAGATAAGCTATGAAATATGCATCCCCATGTTGCAATGCTAGTCAAGGAAGAATTGAAAAAGCTTATGGATGCTAAGTTCATAAGACTAATCCCATATGCAGACTGGATATATAACCTAGTACCCTTTACAAAGCATAGTGGTCAGATTCAAATTTGTACATACTTTAGAGATCTTAACATAGCTTATCCCAAGGATGAATTTCATTTGCCTAACATTGATATGGTATTAGATCTAACTGTTGGACATCAAATTCTATCACTCATGGATGCCTTTTTAGGGTATAATTTGATAAGGATCATGCTAGAGGACCAACATAAAATGGCTTTCACATGTCCTTGGGGCATATATTTTTGGAACGTCATGTCGTTTGGTCTAAAAAATGCCAGAGAAACATATCAGAGTGCCATGACAACCATCTTTCATGATCTCATCCACAAAACAATGGAAGACTATGTTGATGATGGGACCAATCTTTGACAGAATGCAGGAATACAAAGTTCATTTAAACCCAAAGAAATGTGCATTTAGGGTCACAGAAGGGAAGCTACTTGGGTTCATAGTGTCACATAGAGGCATTGAAGTAGACCTAGAGAAATTCAAAGCTATATTGGACATTGCCTCCACCGACCAACCTAAGGCAACTAAGGGGGTTACAAGGAAGACTCCAATCAATTAGGCACTTCATAGCTCAGCTAGCAGAGAAGTGCCACCCATTCCAACAACTACTGCACAAAGACATCAAATTCATATGGATAGATCAATGTGAATAAGCATTCCAAATATTCAAGGACTATCTACTCAAGTCTCCTATATTGGTGCCACCAATCCAAGGTAGACCATTGCTTCTATATATCTCGGCAACGGAATCAACATTAGGTGTCCTTTTGGCACAACATGATGACACAGGTAAGGAGAGAGCCATCTACTATCTAAGTAGAATATTGGTTGGATATGATCTCAACTATACACTAATTGAAAAATCATGCCTTGCAGTTATCTTCGCTTCCTAGAAACTAAGGCATTACATGTTGAGTCACCAAACAAAGTTGATAGCACATTTTGATCCTTTAAAGTATCTCCTAAGAAAAGAATCACTCACCAGATGACTTGCAAAGTGGGTAATGATCTTAATAAATTTTTACATTTAATATGTAGACAGAAAAGCCATCAAAGGGCAAGTGATTGCACATCAATTAGTAGAGGCACCTATTTAGAATCACTAGCCTATCATTTTTGACTTTCCCGATGAGTCTATTATGAAATTACAACCAGTGATCAAGGTATGGCAACTATACTTTGATGGGTCATGCATGAATCATGGTGTGGGGGCATGAATAGTGCTTATTACTCTGAATAATGATGCAATTCCAAAATCTTTCAGACTCAACTTCCCTTGCACAAACAACATAGTAGAATACTAAGCATTGATCATCAGATTAAAGACAAGTCAATGGAGAATCAAGAACCTTAAATTTTACGAAGATTCCTAGTTGGTCATTAGCCAAGTAAACAATGATTATATTAAAAAAGATGAAAAGATAATACCATACAGAGCACAGATGGAAAATTTGCGCACTAAGTTCCAATACATCTTCTTTGAGAAAATACCACGAGCTCAAAACAAAGTGGTAGACATGATGGCTACCATAGCATCATTGATCGATATGCCAGGCAATGAAACACGATTCCAGTTTCTAGTGGAGCAACTCATGATGCCATCACACCAAGGACCACCCAAAAAATCAACATGCGTCCTTGTTGGTCCTAAAAACCCATGGTATTGTGATGTATATAATTACCTCCAAACTAGTGTCTTACCTCCCAACTTGTTTAGAAACCAGAAAAAGTGCCTCATCCACCAAGCCTCTAGGTATATCATCCTCTCAACTACTCTATATCGACGAAGTCTAGATGGAACACTATTATGATGTCTGACTTCAATAGAATCCCAGAGAGCTATGTACAAGGTACATGAAGGAAGTTGTGGAACCCACAGAGGTGGAAATGACTTAGCTAAGAAGATCATCCAAATTGGATACTACTGGCCCATAGTAGAGGCAGATGCAAACAACTATGTACAAAGGTGTAGGAAGTGTCAAATTCATGGAGACCTCATCCATGCACCAGCCCAAGAATTAAATCCTATCACTTCACCATTGCCATTTTCTATGTGGGGATTTGACCTAGTGGGCAAAATTACACCTTTTTCAGCAAATGGACATAAATACATCATAGAAGCAACAAAGTACTTCACTAAGTGGGTGGATGTAATTCCCCTCACTTATATAACTAGAAAGAACATATCAATGTTCATACTCAACCACATCATTTGTCGATACGAGATTCCTCAAACCATCCTAACAGATCATGATACACACTTCCAAAACAAAGATGTTGAAGAGCTATGTGAATAGTTCTAAATAAAACAAGGGTTCTCTTCATTCTATTATCCTCAAGGGAATGGCTAGGATGAAGCAAAAAACAAGACCATTTTGAAAATCTTGAAGAAAATAGTTAATGAATCAAGGAAAGGCTGGCATTTACAGCTTAGTCCCACATTATGGGCATACAGAACTAGAATGATAACACCTAAAGGAGCCCCTCCTTTCTCCCTAGTTTATCTATCAAAGGAGGTCCTACCCCTTGAAGTGGAAATCCCATCCCTAAGGATATCATTGAAGAACCTGATTTCAGACAAAGACTACAGAGTAGCCAGGCTCAGTGAACTAGAACTATTAGACAAAAGAAGAAAAAATACATTCAATCACTTACAAGGCTATCAAAATTGCCTTAGAAGGAACTATCATAAGAAAGTGAGGCCATGAAAATTTGAGGTAGGAGACATCATTCTCATGGAAAATTAAAAGAACCAAGAAGAATGAGTAAAACTAGGAAAGTTAGAGCCTAACTGGCTAGGACCATATGTCATTGTCATCTCTACCCAGAGTGGGGCATACCAACTGGCAACACCAGAAGGAGATCAACTCCCAGGATACATAAACAAAATGCACCTTAAGAGGTTCTACACTTGAGGTCTCAATGGTTAAGGCTACTATCTACATATCTAGAAAATATCAAAAATAAAATAAAAAATGCAAAATGTTACCTTGGTGAAAACCTGGCAAATAGGAGCGTTGGTGACAACAAAAAAAATTAGAAAAAATCAAAAAGAAAAGAGAAACAAAATTGCTCTCTCAGTGAAAACCTAGCAAATGGGTACTATTGAGTAGGTTCCATGGTGAAAAACTGGCAAACAGGTGCCAAGTGTTTAAATATAGCTTCACCATCAATGAAATCCAAGATCAAAAGCTTGAGAAAACTACGCATGCAAGAATGAATACCCAAGCTGTATCAAGAAGCACTATCCCCTCTAAGCACCAAACACTTATCCATGGTTAGTACTGGTCCACCAGAATATGGGGCAATTCTAAAGGTCCTAAAAAATACCCCAACAAAAAATCAGAAAACTCATCAAAATTCTAAAAAGATAAAAAATCCTAAGAAAATCAATCTTCATAAAAAACAAACCAAAAATTGCAAAATCTTAAGAAATCAAACCAAATTGGTTATAAATAGAGAAAAAGGCGATCATGCAAAGTCAATCAATGTCACAACCATGAGCTTTGCAAATCAGCATTGGGCCCATATGACATAGCTATATCAATTTATCAAACCTATCAACAAGCAAACTGGCTACCAAGACAATCTATCAAATGTCACAACCATGAGCTTTGCGAATCAGCATTGGGCCCATCTGACACAGCTTGATCATCCACCAAAAATGATGAAAATCAATCAGTCAATCATATCAATCATCTTACATAGTGATGGATATGCTTAACACCAGACAGGTTAGTCTTATATGAGTCATCTATTAACTGAAACCAGACACAATCAAAGAAATCAAGATAATTAAGCCTATCAAAAGAGTCGAGCCAATCAAGAGAATCAAACTGAATCAAGGAACAATAAATTTTTTTGACTAGGTCAGTCAGTCAGTCAGATTTTAGTCTATATTTTTTTGTTATGTTCTTATGCTACTCCAGGATCCACCAAGTAAGGAGAGTATCTATGATGGATAATTACTTATTTTCTTTGATTGTTGTCTGTTTAATGTTCACTTTCATTTTAGGGCCATGATGATTTTGGATAAATATCATAGGCGTTGTCACTTATTTGGTAGCCATGCAATTCCATGATCTGAGCTTAACCCTAGGAAAGAATTGGACATTCCTTCTCTATTATATGCCTGTTTATTTACCAATAGAATCATAGTGGTATCCAGATGAACTCTGGGTGCATTGGATTTCTATCTTGGTTTTTATGGGTTTTGTTCTTAAAATCAAGAGTTCACAGTGTTATCCAGATGGACTTTGGATGCATTGGAATTCTATCTTGGTTTTTTGGTCTTTCTTTTCAAAATCAAGAGCTCACTGTGCTATCCAGATAGACTCTAGGTGCGTTGGAGTTCTATCTTGGTTTTCTTTTTTTTTGTTTGGTTTATCTAGAGGGCAAATCCGTATCCAGATGGTCAATATCTAGGTGCTTTTGGCTCTCTTTCTTTTCAAACAAGGAACATAGCTGAACCCAGATGGTCAATATTTGGGTGCACTAAGTTCTCTTTCTGTTCAATTTCTCTACTCCTTCCGATTCTTAAGAGGTCATGGCGGTATCCAGATGGTATGTGATCTGGATGCATTAGACACTCTTCATAATTTCATAAAAAGATGCAATGATGAAAATTATTGGAAACAAGGGTAGTGACTTGGGTCACTCATCCATTCTATAGATTCATATCTATCAAAAATCAAAATTCCTTTCTATCATTCCATATCTATCAAATCAAATCCCAGAGAGCATATATCCAGTAACTATCTTCTAACTAACACATGCATTACTCAAATATTTTGTGCATAATAGATTGCATCCATTCTACTTAAGTGCATTCAAAAAAATGAAAAAATATAGCATTTGCATACATGGTAAGTCATAAATCACTTGCATCATACTATGGGGTAGTGCCTGCAAAAGAAACAAATCCAGATATCAGTAACATATACATAATCAACATAAAATTTTATACAAAAGAAAGATATCTAAATAGTGCAGAGAAAATAACAAAGTATAGCCGCATCAAAATAGAGAACTACATCAAGTAGGGGAAGAATTAGAATACGTACCAGCATCCACAGTGGCAGATCTCCAAGTTCAGGCAACAAGCACGAGTCCATGGAAATCAGTAAAAGCTACATCCAAAGACACAAGCACACCCCAAAGAGTAGCATCTCTAGATCAACAAGAAAAATAGGCATAAGAATATGTAACATCCTATCTTTCTCCAAACTGCCGCAACACCCTATCGGTGTTGTGAAAGTCTATCATATGCACATGTCGACTAACATGACCAATCAAGAACCTCTAGTGTCAACAGAAGGGTAAATGAATGTCCTCTCCATCCCAAATAGGACAGTCCCTATATGTCCTCCAAATAAAATATGACATCATGTCAAGTTGTTGCCACCAAAAACTCAAATATCCTATATGCGACTGGACAATGGCAACATCATACATAAACATGTACAGTCTCCCCGCAAGAAGACTCCAAGAACCTACAAGTTTGCATACTGCAATATGCTCCCAAGCCCATATCTATAGCAAGGTAGCACCACAACCAAGTGACTTACCTCTAAGGTAAGAAGCATAGAACATATGATGGTACATGTGTGCCAACATGCATGGACCCCAAGAATATAAGGTATGATCTTGAACCATACCCTAGAGCCAAGCACCAAACCAGAAAGATAATTTGTACTGATGATGATCAAGACATAGGATGGCACATATCAGACTCCCTAACAATGTGGTCAATCTATCTAGACCCATCCCAAATCTAGACCATGGGATTCCATAGGGATCCGACATCCCAAGCTAATCTGGAGGCAAACCAAAAATCTTAGAGAGAGCAGTCATGCTAGCATCCCAGTTGTACTCAACAAGAGCACCTTGAATAGAAATCTACAGGATGCGATAAACATCCTCCATAGTGACTATGCACTTACCACTCGGTAATCTAAAAGTATAGGTCTCTGAATGCCACCTCTCTAATAAGGCAGAGATTAGACCCCTGGTGGTCGTGATCTCAGGCATATAGCATATCTAGTATAGGCCTAATTGCCTCATGGTGTAGGAGCACCTAGGAAATCCTCAAGCCTTAGAATTTTTTGGCTTGTATATGACCTTAGCCAAGTAAGACATGTGTGTTTACTTTGAGGCCTTAGTAGTTCATGTGGACTAGGTGAGTTAGTGTTAGTACTAAGGTCACCAATTAGTCATTGTTATTTATTTTTGTTAGTTTAGGCCTGGTTGGTCTAAAGTTGGGATTTGGGTTCAAAATGTGTCCTAGACCCATGAAGGACGTAAAATATGCTTTGATTTCATTAAATAGGGTTATTTCATCGAACTACATAGCATAGAGGCCCTATACTCTAGTTGGCATAGTAAATGCAAAAAGATGCCAAAAGTTGTCATGACAACATTTGCAAGAAATTACAAATGTTGCATGCAACTCGACAACATAGGATACCCACAAATGTAGGAGTGGAAATTTATTTCAAATGGCCTACAATGGTGGAGAATGACATCTAAGACACTTTGAGGCATATTCCAAGGAGAGATTTTTTGTAATAAAGTTTTTGTGAGTAAGAAAATGAGAGTTCCCTAAATACAATGCACAGTCTACTATTTTTCTTGTTAATGGTGATATAATGGATTGAAACTCAAGAACTAGTCATGTATTCATGTAGTGTGGAGTGATCTAAGAATTTTATTTTTATCATGTTAGTCTTTTGGAGTTAATCTTCAAGCTGTAGGAAAATAATTGCAAACTAGGTAGTCTACTGGTGTCTTTTAGATAGTTTTTGCTTTCATGGCTCCCACTTGAGATTCAACTATAGAAATCTTCAAAGGTTGGATGCATCTTGTAGAGGATCCTCTATACATTATGTATATATAGGTTGGAGTTTAGGGAAGGTGTTTAGCTATTTTTAAAGCCATGCCCTAGGCAAGCTAGGACAATTCAGTTAGAGGTATGGTAGGGATAAATCCATTTGCAGAGACAAGGGTATGTAATGGAGAACTAAACCAAGAGTGGAGTTAGTTTTTTTAGAGTCCCATAGGTCCCTAGTGTCGATCTCAGAGCTTGGCCAATCCATCTAGATGGATTTTTGGAGAGAAATCAGTGAGTTGTTTATAGAGAGCCAAAATAGGCCTAAAAGCCCTACTTTCTAGGACAGTGATGTATGGACAACTTGGGAACCTTAGACCTTGAAAAAATTTTAGGTCTCCCAAAAGGGTTAATCATAAAAAACCCTCTAGATAGGGCTAAAAGGACCATCAGGCATAATAGCGAAGTTTGAATAGAAATTGTGAACTCAACCAACTTGGGATTGAAGACTTATGGAAATGGAGTTGTAAGGATGCAGAGTGAGATGTTGATTTCATGGATTTTGAAATGAAAGCCTTGGAACCAATTTGGAGCATGGGGAGACAAAATTGATGGTGGAAGTCCTTCAAGGTGAAGCACAATAGTTTAACTCTTAGAGAAGAGTTAGGGAGAGTCTTAGGCTAAATTCCTAGAGGCTAGAGTGGTCCTATAGAGAAGATTAGGATACTAATTGGACTAGGACAAGAGAAGTCTTGTCTTGTGTTATTGTGCAAGCACACCATTAAAGTTTACTTCTATCAGATTGGTATCAGAGCCTCTTTAGATCAGGCTTGTGGTAAATGTTAGAACCAGAGGAGTCCATTGGAGAGTCAAAAATGGTGACTAATGCTAAATTAGAAAGGAAGGTGGATGAATAAGAGGGGGAGAATAAAATACTCTGAGAAAGGTGTTGATTTCATGGATTTGGCAATGAAAGCCTTGGAACCAATTTGGAGCATGGTGAGACAAAATTGTTGGTGGAAGTCCTTCGAGGTGAAGCACAATAGTTGAACTCTTAGAGAAGAGTTAGGGAGATTCTTAGGCTAAATGCCTAGAGGCTAGAGTGGTCCTATAGAGAATATTATGATCCTAATTGGACTAGGACAAGAGAAGTCTTGTCTTGTGGTATTGTGCAAGCACACCATTGAAGTTTACTTCTATCAGATTGGTATTAGAGCCTCTTTAGATCAGGCTTGTGGTTAATGTTACAACCAGAGGAGTCCATTGGAGAGTCAACAATGGTGACTAATGCTGAATTATCAAAGAAGGTGGATGAACAAGAGGGGGAGAATAAAATACTCTGAGAAAGGTTTTGGTGCTCAAAAATGTTGGACTATTTTTGGCCAACTTGCAGGCACACACTAGTGCCTCTACAATTTTGGCTTGATTGAGCCAAGGCTAGTAGGCCTGAAATCACAAGTGCCCTATGCTACACAAACACATGCACAGACAAACATTCCATCCAAAGGGGTGAAAAATCCTTGGAGGAAAAATAATACTAACTCCTAAATAGTTGTATTAAGTACAAAATCTAAACTAAGATTTGCACTACTACTAAAACCTAATTTGAATGCTTTATAAAGAAGAAATCAGAATTAAAATGTAAACTACAAGATAGAACCAAATAACAATTTCAAACAAAATGAGATCAGTGCTTTAATACAAATTTGGGTATAGAGTCAATTACTTTCAATCCTACATATAGTCAGAGATAGTTTTAAGGGAACTTACTCCTATAAAGCAAGACTATCATCCTACAGGCTTCCATTGAATCACAATTCAAAATAATTCATACAATTAATCCTATCAATTTTAACCCAAATTAAGAGGCCAAAAGGAACAACAGTAGGTTCTTAGACCATACAACTGCTATTCGAATTGCATAAATTAACTTTGAACAAATAAATCAAGGAATAGAACACTGTAGAACACCTTGATATATAGAGTATCTAAAAAAACTAACTGAAAACAAATAACATATAACCTCAAATAAGCATAAAACAACTTATCTCATATGACATTTGAAAATTGTTATATGATGGTTCAAAATCCATAGTTGCAGGAGTTTTCCTCCTCTTGTCATGTTATTTTTTGATTTTAGATGATTCAATATTTATATCTATTTCAAAGGTTCCCTGTGAAAGGACATACCCTTTCATAAATACCTAATCCCTAAAACTAACCCTAAAAAATTTACAATAATTTAAGCATATAAATGGTTTGAGGAAATAAAACATCTCCCGTACAATAAGTTTGATTTACTATACTTTAGGTGTTTGTGCAGAATAATCCGACGTTTAGCTTCCTGCACAAAAACACCTAACATTAGATAATCTTAAAAACCTAAAATTAAAAATCATTACATTCATAATATATTACGCTTTCATAAAGATCATTATTATTTATTTACTAATTAATAATTATTTGAAAATAAATTTATGTCATACTTTATAAATGCATTTGATAAATAAAGTGGAGTATAAATAATAATTAAATATTAATTATATGTCACCCATGTTAATTATCAAAAACATAAGAAATCACTTTAATAGGACAATACTTAAAACATTAGATAAAATATGACATCATATTTAGAATTTTATTTTCAAGATAATACATAACGCATTTATATTTATTTTTTAAAATATATCTACAAATATAATGCAATGTAATCATAGAAATATTAAAAACATTAGGGTAAACGATTTTACAATTCATCCTTAAAAAAGGGTGCATTTACCCTAAATTCATGAAAACATTTAAATAACTCCACATAGGGTAGGTGTAAATTCAATAACAACCCTAACATAGTAATCTTTACCACATACACTATTTTCATTCCCTTAATAATTTATTTCAAAAAGGAAATAAGATTATCTTTAACTTATACCCTTATTTTCACTTACACTCTTATTTTCACTTACACTCTCAAGAAATAACATAGAGTGATTGGTAGGGGTAGAGTCGAGTAGTTAGGATAGGAAAAAGGGTTGGTTGAGAGCTCGAGTGTTCAACTCCCGATCCCCACTCTTTTTCTAGAAATTAATTTGGTAAATAATACTTAAGCAATGAATATTTCATATTTGAATTTTAATATTATTTTGGCAAGAAATACTCCCTACGTGAGAATTTTGTATTGATTGTTAACCTACACATGAGAATGTAAATAAATTAATTCCTCTTCCAAATCATCTCGAAGAATATAAATAGACTAACTGGTTAGAGGGTAGGAGGGTAGGTAGATAGAAAAAAGGTTGGCTTGAGAGGTCGAGTGTTCAACTCCTGATCGCCACCTTTTTACTTAAATACCTTATTATTTATTATTTTTCATAATTACTTGATTTCCAAATATACATGCATTTAAAATTATTTTAATAAAGTGACAAAAAAGCCTACTTCATGAATGTAGAATAATGATAAATATTTATTCCCTTTTAATATTTTTTATTTTTTACATAGGGAAATTATATATAAAAAATGAAAAGGTAGATTATACTTCCCTGATGTTTTGTGTATTTATGACCTGAATTTTCAGGTGTCAGCAAAAGGTTAGCTCAATTGGAGAAAAAGGTGGATGAATTTGATGTAAAGGAAGATGAAGTGAGGGATAGAATGGAAGGGAAAGGCAAAGGGATTTCCCTTGAATATGAAGTCCCTGAAGTTGACCCTATTCTTCAGGAGGAACCATTTTTGAAATCCCTAAAGGCTATGAGTGGTTAAGCATTTGAAGGAGTTCCCATTTTTAGTTGAAAAATGGAACTAGTAGTAGTCCTTGACTGGATAGAGGGACTAGAGAACCATTTGGAGTGTGATGGAATCACAGAGGCTCTAAAAAGTGAATGTTTCTAAAGAAAGATTGAGAGGATCTGCTCTCACTTGGTGGAAGTTCATCCAAGATGAAAGAGAAAAGAAAGGGAAAAGACCCATTGCTTCATGGAAAGATATAGTAGCAAGGATAAAATATTCTTACATCCCTGAGGATTATGAAATCCAGTTGCATAAGAGAAGACAAGGTCTAATAAAAAAGGACCTAGATGTTAAATAATACACAAAAGAGTTTCAAAGACTTTGTATGAGGTCAAGGATAGAAGAAGATGAGAAATTGAAAGTAGCAAGGTATCTGAATGGCCTCAGATGGACCATTCAAGTTGAGATGAGTCTTTTGACTCCTGATATAGTTTAGAAGTGCCACCAAATTGCTATCAAGGTGGAGGATAAGTTGAAGAAGAAACAAGACTCCAATACTTCAAGATGAAGTGGTAGAGGAAGAGACACCAGAGGACAAAGAAGAGGTTATGGAGGAAGAAGCTCTAAATCTAAAGGACAATCAAAGACTAAGCTCACTGAATAGCATGAAGGAAACTTCAATAGAGGGAGTTCAAGCAGAGGAAGGAACTCAAACAATAGAGAAAGAGGCAATGGCCAAGGAAGAGGAAACTATTTTGCCAACATGAAGTTTTACCACTGTAATCAGTTAGGACATGCATCTTATAGGTGTCCAGAGAAGGGAAATACCTCTCAAGGAGGTTACAAAAGAGTGAACTATTTCCATGATGAGATAAGTGGGAACAAGAACCCTAAACTACCATTGGAATTAGAGGAGGGAGAAAACCTTATGATGAGGAGAACTCTGATAAAAGAACTAGTAAAGGAAGAAAGAAGTCAGAGGAGAGAACTCTTTAGAGTGAAGTGTAAAATGATGGGCAAGGTGTGTAGAGTCATTATGGACTCAGGGTCAACTGAAAACATAGTGTTAGAGGAGGCAGTTAGTAAGTTAAACATGACAAGGATATCCCACACCAATCCTTATAAGGTCACATGGCTCAACAAAGAACAACATGTCCTAGTTAATGATCAAGCTTGGGTGAAATCATCCATTGGGAGATACAAGGATTAAATTTTGTGTGATGTCTTACCTATGGACACATGTCACTTTATCCTAGGTAGACCATGAAAATTTGACTGGATGGCCATGCATAATGGAGTGAAAAACTCCTACACTTTCAAGAAAGACAATGTGACATACAAAATTCAGTAACTATTGGAGGATGCAGAAGTGAATTCTACTGGTCCCAATGTTCTCATGGTGGGAAAAAGGGAGTTCTTAGAGACTCTAGATGAAGGAGAAGGAGTTGGCTTTGCACTAGTGTTGAAGCCAAAGGAAGTTGCAAACAAATCAGAGAAGAGGACAAAGCTGCCAAAAGAAGTTCAAGAGATGCTAGCAAAATATCAAGGGACAGTGAGTGATGCACAACCATCCACCTTACCACCTAAGAGGTCAGTAAGCCACCAAATAGAGCTAATCCCTAGAGCCACCATGCCCAATAAGGTATCTTATAAAATGACTCCCCAATAGAATGAAGAGATTGCTAGAAAAATCCAAGAACTTTTAGAACAAGGTCTTATAAGAAAGATCATTAGCCCTTGTGTCGTACCCATAGTCCTAGCACCTAAGAAAGGGGGAACTTGGAGGTTATGTACAGACTCCATAGAAATAAATAGGATTACAATTAGGAATAGGTTCTCAATCCCTAGGATAGAAGACCTAATGGACTCTCTAGGAGGAGCTAGATACTTTACAAATATAGATCTAAAAAGTGGTTACCATCAGATAAGGGTGAATGAAGGGGATGAGTGGAAGACAACCTTGAAAACCATAGAAGGACTATATGAATGGCTTGTGATGGCATTTGGGTTGTCAAATGCCCCATCAACATTCATGGGGTTGATGAATGAATTACTTAAAGAGTACAATGGGAAGTTTATAGTGGTCTACTTAGATGATATAGTCATCTATAGTAAGACAAGGGAAGAGCACCTCAAACACTTGGAATTGGTTTTTAAGAAGCTGCAGGAGGAGAAGTTGATGATCAAATTATAAAAGTGTTAGTTCATCAAGATAGAGCTGGTGTACCTTGGTTTTGTGTTATCACAAGGTAACTTAAAAATGGATCCAAGAAAAGTTGAGGCCATCATCAAATGGCCTACTCCAAGGACAAGCACTAAGGTAAGGAGCTTTCATGTTCTTGCACAATATTATAAGAAGTTTATCAAATAGTTTAGTGCAATATGTGTTCTCATGCTAGATAAAATTAAAGGAGGCATGAAGACAAAATTTCTATTTGGAATCAGAAAGATAATAATGGCTTTGAGCTACTGAAAAAGAACATTACAACCCAACCAATTTTGGTGTTGCCAAGTTTTGAAAAATTGTTCACAATGGAGTGTGATTCCAGCAATGTGGCATTTGGAGGTTTCTTAAGCCAGGAGGGAAGACCAGTGGCTTTCCATTCAAAGAAGTTGAGTGAAGGTAAGAAGAATTATTCTTCTTATGACCTAGAGATGTATGCTCTGGTATAGTCATTGAGAAAATGGAGGAATTACCTATTGCCTAAGGAGTTTATTGTCTATTTTGAAAACCAAGCCTTAAGCTTCTTGAATTCACAAGACAAATTGAGTCATAAGCATATGAAGTGGGTTGAATACCTACAAGAATATACATTCAACATTAAACACAAAAAAGGGTTGTAGAATAAAGTTGTAGATGCTTTGAGCAAGAGAGAATTGACCATTCAAGAGGTTCAACAGTAGAGTATGGGAATTGACAACTTCAAGGACATGTATGAAGAAGATGAGGACTTTGCAGACTTTTACAAGGTATGTCAAGAGTATAAAAATCACTTTCAGAGTCAATACTCTGAATACACTTTGCAGTCCAGTTTATTGTTTAAAGGGGGTCAGTTGTGTGTCCCTAGGGGGTCTATTAGAATGAATCTCATGTACAAGAGAAACACAATGGTACACTTAGTGGTCATTTTGGGGTTAATAAAACTTAGTAGTTACTCCAAAGATTCTATTTTGGATCAAGATGAACTTGGATGTGAAGATATATGTTGAGGGATGTGTTATCTGTCAAAAGGCCAAAGGAACATCTACAAATGCAGGCCTATATCAACCCTTACCCATTCCAACTAGGCCATGGGAATGTCTAAGTATGGATTTTGTGGTAGGTTTGCCCAAAAGAAAATAGGGAATGGACGGTGTCTATGTGATTGTAGACAGATTCAGTAAGATGGCTTACTTTGTGCCATGTAAGACAACGAATGATGCTAGTCAAATAGCTTCTTTATTCTTCAAGGAAGTTATTAGGATTCATGGTTTACCAGTGAGTATAGTGTCTGACAGAGACACCAAGTTTATGAGCCACTTTTGGAAGACTTTTTGGCAGAAGTTGGGCACCAGTTTATCATTTTGATCTTCCTACCATCCTTAGTCAGATGGTCAGATAGAAGTAGTAAATAGGAGCCTTGGTAATCTCCTAAGATGTTTGGCAAAGGAGTATGGTCAGACATGGGACCAACTCATTGCACAAGCAAAATATGCTTATAATGATACAGTTAATAGGACCACAGGGAAGATCCCTTTCAAAATTGTCTATGGCATACATCCTAGAGGCATTCATGAACTCAGAGACCTTAAAGATGGAGCTAAAGGTAGTGGATATGCTAAGGATTTTTCATACACTATGCAAGAAGTCCATGACATAGTCAGGAAGACTCTCATTGAGAATATAGAGAAGATCAAGACTAAAGTGGATGAGAGAAGAAGGGATTTCCAATTCAAGATTGGAGATCTAGTGATGGTTCACCTTAATGAGGCAAGACTTCAGAAAGGAACACCTCATAAACTTCAGATGAGCAGAATTGGTCCATGTGTCATCCTAGACAAATATGGAGCCAATGCCTACAGGGTAGAACTTCTGGAGGATTTGGGTTTATCACCAATCTTTAATGTTACAGACTTGGTATTGTATAAAGGCCCAATACTTGATGTTGATCAGAGTCTGAATGAAGTAATATAGGAGGTTGAAGAACTACATTTTCCATCTACACCAATAAAACAAGCAAAGATCATTCTAGATTCTAGAGTTTACAAGAAGACCAGAAAGAAGGAGTATGCAGAACACTTAGTTAAATGGAAAGGACAACCTGATGTAGATGTTGTGTGGATCAAGGAAATAGAGTTTAAGAAGTTGGGCATTGACCTCAACATACTCAATCCAAGGGTGGATTAGGTTCTTTTGTTTAGGGGAGGATGGTGCAAGAGCACCTAGGCAATCCTCAAGCCTTAGAATTTTTTGACATGTATCAGACCTTAGCCAAGTAATATATGTGTGTTTTATTTGAGGCCTTAGTAGTTCATGTGGACTAGGTGAGTTAGTGTTAGTACTAAGGTCACCAATTAGTCATTGTTAGTTGTTTTTGTTAGTTTAGGACTAGTTGGTGTAAAGTTTGGATTTGGGTTCAAAATGTGTCCTAGACCCATGAAGGATGTAAAAGATTCTTTGAGGTCATTAAATAGGGTTAGTTTATCGAACTACATAGCATAGAGGCCCTATATTCTAGTTGGCATAGTAAATGTAAAAAGATGGCAAAAGTTGTCACGACAACATTTGCAAGAAATTGCAAATGTTGCATGCAATTCGACAACATAGCATCCCCACAAATGTAGGAGTGGGAATTGATTTTAATGGCATATAATGGTCGAGAATGAAATCTAAGACACTCTGAGGCTTGAATTTTGAGGATAGAGTTTTTGTCATGGAGTTTTTGTGAGTAAGAAAAAGAGAGTTCCCTGAATACTGTGCACAATCTACTATTTTTCTTGTTAATGGTGAACTAATGGATTGAAACTCAAGAACTAGTTGTGTATTCATGTAGAGTGGAGTGATCTAAGACTTTTCTTTTTAGTGTGTTAGTATTTTTGAGTTAATCTTGAAGCTGTAGGAAAATAATTGCAAACTAGGTAGTCTGTTGGTGTCTTTTAGACAATTTTTTCTTTCATGGATCCCACTTGAGATTAAACTATATAAATATTCAAAGGTTGGATGAATCTTTTAGGGGAGTCTCTATACATTCTATATATACAGGTAGGAGGTCAGGTAAGGTGTTTAGCTATTTTTAAAGCCATGGCCTAGGCGAGATAGGATAGTCTAATTAGATGTATGGTAGGGATAAATCCATTTGCAGAGATAAGGGTATGTAATGGAGAACTAAACCAAGAGTGGAGTTAGTGTTGCTATAATCCCATAGGTCCCTAGTGTTGAGCTCAAAGATTGATTATAGAGAGCCAAAATAGGCCTAAAAGCCCTACATTCTAGGACAGTGATGTACAGACAACTTAAGAACCTTAGGCCTTGAAATTTTTTTAGGTCTCCCAAAAGGGTATCTAGATCCTTGATTAGTTATTGGGGTTGTGAGAAAGTTTTGAGAGTTAATCCAAAAAAACCCTCTAGATAGGGCTAATAGGATCATTAGGCCTAATATGACAGTTTGAAGTCAAATTGTGAACTCAACCAAATTGGGATTGAATAATTATGGGAATGGAGTTGTAAGGATGAAAAGTGAACATTCAAAGCATATACAAGACCCTTGTAACATATGTGGTGTTGATTTCAAGGATTTGGCATTGAAAGCCTTGGAACCAATTTGGAGCATGGTGAGACAAAATTGATGGTAAGTCCTTCAAGGTGAAGCACAATAGTTAAACTCTTAGAGAAGAGTTAGGGAGAGTCTTAGGCTCAGTACCTAGAGGCTAGAGTGGTCTTATAGAGAAGATTAGGATCCTAATTGGAATAGGACAAGAGAAGTCATGTCTTGTGGTATTGTGCAAGCACACCATTGAAGTTTACTTCTATCACCTCAGAATGTCTCTCTCATCCTTAGTAACCTGAAAATGAAGAATCAAAATTGATGGTCTTGACTTTTGACACCATAGGATAGTCCCAGAATACTGCAAAATACAAAAAGAAATGTATCAGTAATAGATTAGTCATTTTAATGCATGTGAAAAGAGAACTAACAAGACAATTGCGACAATCTATAGAAAACTGTGACTCTTTTATGGCCTTTACGGTACTGTTTCATCATTTGCGGCATTAAACATGTACTTGCAGTAATAAACATACCTACTATGACACACTTATCAATTGCGGTATGCAATCATCAAATGCGGTATGCAATTGTCAATTGCGGCATTTAAACCGCAATTGTGGCAAAACTACAGCTGATTGCAACACTCTTCTAAAATTTGAAAAAATGCAAAAATTTTACAAGCAATAAATAGCGCATTAATGACCAAGAGGACAAGATCACTTACCAGATGTCCTGCGCTAGCTAGCCAATGAAAGGTATGAACCCAATTAGAGACATGTACGACGCCCGAAATGCCCACCATAGATCACAAAAGACATGGAAAGCAGAGAAAAATAGACTACAAACTCACCAAGATCGTAAGAGCTCCAAAATGCAAATGACAAATGAAGGGCTCTCCTGGCTACTTATAGGGATTTCCATAAACCCTAATTTTACTAGGAATTCAAAAATTTCTTTCCGGTCCCAGGAAACTTTGACAATCCATATCAGGGGCATAATGCAACATTTTCAAAATCAGTGAGCTACCAAGATTCACAATTTGTAGTTTCAACAAATTAATGCTCACATCGTGAATTTTCCCTCAAATTTGTTGAGGGGGCATAAATACACCTACTATCATCGGGGCAAGCTGGTGCAAGATCAAAATAGAGAATCTTTGACACACTGCGATAAGGCACATTGCATCAAAGAGGGGCAAATGTAGACACCCTAAAATGGACAAGCTTGCAACTTAACATTAAAAACACTAATTTTCATCTATTCATTAATGATTTATTAATCATTAATTAATCATCTATTTTATTCTAATTTCATTTCCCAAATCATCTAATCAAATTCCCAAAATTAATTAAATAATTAATTTTATTTAATTAATTAACCTTAATTGATTAATTACCATTAATTAATTAAATTCAATTTCCTATAGTTTAAATTCAAATATTTAAACTTACTAATTAAATTCTTCCAGTTAAATTAATTTAATTTCACTCAATAAAGAAATTCTAAATAAAAAAGAATTCAATTATCTCACATGTTGAAAACTTTAATTACATAATTGAATTAAATAATTTTTTATTATTTTCAAAGCGATAATCTTTAATCAGATCACATGGGTTACTCCACCCATCTCTCTAGTTCACATGGGTAACTCCACCCACCTCTTTAGTTCTAAACAGTAACTCACAATTAGCTCTTTAGTCAACCAAACTCTATCACCTCTTTACCAACTGAAGAGGTGGCATTTACTGATGGCTTCTCTAGTTCCCTTTAATCTCAACCGTTCATCTCCCTATCTCTGGGATTGATCTTGAGCATTCATATCATCCTCAATTCCTATATAATAAACCCTTCATACCCATTTGAAGGATCCAGGGTTTCAAGTGCTTGTGCGCCATTACTCCGTTAGTTGGGTTGTAGCATTCAAGCCATCTTGCGATCACACACCCATTTCAATTAGAAAATTCTTGACACTTCTCAAGTCATAGATGCTTCCCACACCAATACTAAGCATCAAAAATAGTGTTTTGGAAGCATAAGAGAGAGATAATAGAATCTTAAAGCACTTTGGGGTTTGCATTCATTTTTTTTCTTTTCTTTGCTTGGACATTTTATTGGTTACGTTTTAAGTATTTGTTTTAGTAGTTTTGTCTATTTGATTTCTATCATTGCAAACCGCTGCTACTAATCCCCGTGTTTGGAAAGCTTGGGAACCACGAATCATGAAATGGGGCATACAGTAACTGTTCATATTGAATGATTAGAAAGGAAAGTAATTAGATAAAGGATTATTACATTAAGGATTTGAATGTAATTAAAACTTAGTACTTGATTATGTAGTAATAAACCTTAGAGAATGGCTAGATTCAATGGCTAAGTTGGTGGATAAATAATATGGAAATGATATCATGATAGAAATGATTTGATATTGATCCATTGTTAATAGTTAATAAGGGAAAAGAAAGGAATTAGGAACACTTACTTTACTCCTCTAAAATGAACACATACTTAAGGAAATCTATATTGTAACATTGTGTTCCTAATGTCATAAATAGATGAGTATTTTAGCTCATGTTTCTTAGTAGTTACGTTAGGGAACCTAGTGAGGACGTAGGCATGGTAATGAAATTTGCATTCATGTAATGTAATGACGAATGTTTAGTTATGCATTTATTTTGTATAGATTATGCATATCATGTTGGCATGTTAAATGATTATAGTGAATGTCCTTAAACACAAACAAAAAATTTAAAATTGTTCCATTTAGTGATTAGTAGTGTGGTCCTCTCAGTTTCCTGGTGAGGCATTACAATACCCATATGTAAATCCATATACATACTACTCATATCATAAACTCTAATAAAAAAAATTATTACTTTCTTTCTTTTCAATCTGATTTTGTGCACACGAGAATGGATAACAAACATACATTTCAACCTTTCTTACTTTATTTCTTTTCAATCTAATTATGTGCGCACAACAATAGATAACAAACATATCTTTCAATATTTATTACTCTCTTTTCAATCTAATTTTGTGCACACGAGAATAGATAAAAAACATATCTTTCAACCTTTCTTACTTTCTTTCTTAACAATTAGATTTTTTTCACACAAGAATAGATAACAACCATATCTTTCAACATTTCTTGCATTCTTTCTTTTCAACCTAATTTTCTACCCACAACAATGAATACCACATGTATCATTCAACCTTTCTTACTAAATTTGTGGACAAAAAATTAGATAACAAACATATCTTTCAACCTCAACAACAAACATGATACTAGGTAGGGAATTGAGTCCCTAAAGCATTACATTTGGTATGGCTCATTTTGAGTAATTTGTCTCACTCACACTGCATGGATGGTTCAACTCTCACCAATGCCAATCATGGTGAACCAGTCAGAACACTTCTTAGATGTCAATCAATACACAAGAGTAATTAGATAACCTTTGGAGACTATCATGTGTTGACTGGGTAGTTCAAAGTCTCACGATCTTGAAATTTTGACCTCACACATTTTCTATATCGACACATGTTCGTAGACAACTATGCTGGTCGAGTCAGGGTGTTATATATAATCACACAAAAGGGTTTAACTAGGATAATTTTAAGTTTACTGAGCAGTTCATCACCGGCTCAGACAAACAATAGTCTGGATTGGATGCTCTATTTAAGTATGCCAAATTTCTATTTAAGTATGTCAAATTATGATAACTATAATCCACAAGGGTTTGACTCTGCTTTTAGATCATAGCTAGTTCTCAATAAATCTAAGAAAGAAAAGAAACATGTGGACAGTGACAGTGACACTTCTGATGACGATCTTGAAGAACTTGAAGCACTTATGGTAAAAAGGCTTTCTAGAGGAAAAGGAAAATATAGAGGTAAACTTCCTATTATTTGTTTTTCATGCAACAAAGTTAGTCATATAGCTGCTAGATGTCCTAACAAAAATGAAAAAGATGAAAGAAGGGACAACAAATACAAAGAATACAAAGACAAAAAGGATAACCGAGCCTTCAGGAAATATAAGGACTACAAAGACAAATGTAAGAAATCTTGTTATATTCCTGAAGAAACTTTTGACAATGACACTGATAATTCTGATGACAATGATATAGAAGTTGTTCATGTTGCAATGAAAGAAGATTCTGATGATGATGAGAAAACTGCACTAATCTCTTATATGAGTAAAAATGATCGTTGGATGGTTTTTCCCATCACATGACTAGTGACAAAGATAAGTGTGAAACACTAAACCAATGTAAATTAAGGAGGATATGTAAAATTTGGTAATGATTCACCATGTCTTATCAAAGGTAAAGGATTGATTAACCTGACTGACAAAATCAGATGTGATGATGTGTATTGGGTTGATGATCTTAAATATAATTTGTT
>MU226887.1:1165619-1186975 GCA_018584345.1 Thuja plicata | reverse complement strand
ACTAGATGCTAAAGGTGAAGAAGGCATATTCCTTGGTTATTCAACAAAAAGCAAAGATTACAAATGTTTGAATTCTAATACTAACAAAATTGTTGAAAGTGCAAATGTAAGAATTGATGAGTTTGCAGAAAGAAATGAATCTAAAAGTACATAAGATCCTGAAGGCTACAGATCATTCATATATCTAGATGAGGAAGATTCTAATTCACTACCTGAGACTACTGCTGAGCAACAACATGCACCTATCGAGTCACAGAGTGGAATTGTCGAGCAACTGGAAGTGAATGCCGAGCTATCTGATGGAGATGCCAAGTCACAAAATCAACTAGAATTGAATACATACAATGAACCTAAAGCAAGGACTGATCCTACCCTAGCAAAATATGTGAGAAGAAATCACAATTCTAATCAAATCATTGGGTCAAAGGATTATGTTGTTATGACAAGAAGTAAGTTAAAAAATGACACATGTCTGTTATGTGAATTTGAGCCCAAAACAGTGAAAGATGCTTTAGAAAATGAAGATTGGATATAAGAAATGAATGAGGAAACTGAAAAAATTGAGAAGAACAAAACTTGGACACTTGTACCTAGGCCAAACGATAAAAATGTAATTGGCACAAAGTGGGTATTTAGAAAAAAACTGAATGAACATGGAGAAGTGACAAGAAACAAAGCTAGACTGGTATGCAAGGGTTATGCATAGGAGGAAGGAATTGACTATGGTGAAACCTTCACCCCAGTTGCAAGATTGGAAGGTGTCAAAATATTTCTTGCATATGTAGCCTATAAAGGATTCAAAGTTTATCAGATGGATGTGAAATCTGCATTTCTCAATGGTATCTTGGAAGAAGAAGTGTATATTGAGCAAGCTGATGGTTTTATAGACCCAAACAAAAGGGATATGGTTTGCAGATTACACAAAGCATTATATGGATTGAAGCAAGTGCCACAAGCATAGTATGAGAGATTGCACAATTATCTGATCAAGATTGGATTTGCAAGAACAAATGACAACAACAACCTGTACTTGAAGACAGAGCAAAGAAAAGGTACATTATTAGCTAAAATTTTTATGGATGACATTATATTTAGTGGAAAAGATGTGTTATGTCAAAAATTTGCAACAGAGATGCAAACTGAGTTTGAGATGTCTATGTTTGGTGAAATAAAATTCTTCATTGGCTTACAAATTTACCAAATGAAGAATGGTATCTATATCACTCAATCTAAATATATCAAAAAGATACTAAAATTTTTTGGAATGGAAGAGTCCAAACCAGTGAGTACACCTATGGCTACTGGACAAAAGATGACAAAAGATGATGACACAAAAGAAGTGAACCAAACACTCTATAGGTAAATGATTGGAAAACTACAGTATTTTGTATACAGTAGACCTGATATTGCCCTAGCTGTTGGCATTGTTGCAAGGTTTTCTACTAACCCCAAGGAAACTCACATGATGGCAGTCAAAAGGATTCTAAGATATTTGAAAGGAACTGAGGACTATGGTCTATACTACAAAAATAATGACAAGTTTGAACTCAGAGTTTACACTGACTTTGACTGGGATGGAAATGTTGATGACAGGAAAATTACTACTAGTGGAACATTTCTTTTAGGAAAGAGATTGATCTCCCGGACAAGCAAGAAATAGAACTGCACCTCACAATCTACAGCTGAAGCTGAGTATGTGGCAGCAACAATTAACTATTCTAACATTGTGTGGTTGAAGATATTACTGAAAGGTATGAAGGAAGAAATCACTGACCCAGTTGTTATATATTGTGATAACACAAGTGCTATGAATATTTCTAAAAATTATGTTATGCACTCAAAGACAAAGCATATAGCTATCAAGTATCATTACTTGAGGAAGCTAGTTCAGAGTAAAGAAGTGAGACTGGATTATGTGAACACCAAAGAATAATTAGTAGACATATTCACAAAAGCACTACCCAAGGATGCTCATGAGTATCTACGAAGTAAATTGGGGGTGATTCCCCTCACTGAGGCTAATTAGGTTCTATATCATACTGTTGCATCAAATATTTTATTCAGAATATCTAACACATTGATCCATAGTAAGTCACACTTTAGGATGCTGGCTAAAGTTGTTAAGATGAACAAGGATAGAAAATAAAAATCAGTCATAATCAAGATGACAGGATCAGCATGATACTAAAGATCTACATGATAATGATATTGACATCTTTGGCATTGTTGTCAAAGAGGGAGAGATTACCTATAAAGAGGAAGAGATTGTTGAGAAAGAGAGATTACAAAGAAGGAAAGATTACATAGAGGCAGAAGTTACTATTGAAAACATTGAAGTGATTATCTACTCAAAGGGAGTCTATAGATGATTAGACACAGATGATGACAATGTAATTATAGACACATAGGGAAATTTTTTTTACAAATAAGAATCAGAATGAAGCTAAAGACATTAATGAAAATTTGTTCATATCAAGGAACATAGGTGATTTTTTTGGGATTGGTTCGTAACTATGCTTGTTAAATCATTGTTTTAATATTTTGTGTTGCCATCAATGCCAAAGAGGGAGATTGTTGGAAAGTGACAATGCAAGCAACTGTTATTTTTTCATTGATGTCAAACCTTAACTGGTGAGACTATTATTATATATTTGAGTACCATATCTATTATTGATGAAGAAGATTTAACAAGAAGACCAAGTGAATGGTTGAGTTAAGACAACTAAAAGGGTATTTAATCAATTGGCACTCAGGCAAAGTAATTTGTTGTTTATCTTTCAAAGATAGTTTTTCTGGCTATTTTGTGCCGAGCAAGTTTGGCTTGTGCTGAGAAAAGTTGCTGATGACAAGAAAAGTTTCTTGTGCCCAACAAAGTTGCTTGTGACAAGAAAAAGTTGTTCAATGCCGAGCACCATTGAAATTGTCAGGTGGAAACAGTGATGTTGGCCAACTTACAGTAATTGGATTAATGATGAGATTTGAGATCTCTGGCTGACTTAGTTAATTTTATTGGGATGTGTAATTTTAATTAAAGATTGATCCACATCATAACTGTAATTAATGCATGGTTTCAAGATTTAATTAGAGACTACTTTGGAGAAGTAAATGTAATGAAAAGATGGAATGATCCGTTGCATCTGACCTAACCTAAGATCTACAATCTTGTTTAAGCGGCAAAAGATTTATGCGACCTAGATAGAGAGGTATATGATAACCTCAAGGGGTTATTCATTATGTCTGGAAGAGTGTATGTGTATACAAGAGGTTTGCATAGTTGATTTATTTGTTTGGCATGATCTAGCAGAGAAGGCAAAAGGAAGAAGCAAAAATTTGCATGTGTGATTCCTTGACGGATTTCCAAGCAGATCAGAAGGTTGAAATGACAATGCAGGATATTTAGTAAGTTAACATTAGAGTTGTAATTGGATCTGAATTGCAAAGTAAGTTGTATGTATCAGATCACAACTGCTGATTACTTTCTTACCATTGTATCAGTTAAATCCCTTAACAAGGTTGACTTAATAGTCATTTGTATAGATCCTCTAACGAGGTGACATTTAGGTGGAATGTTCTAAGTCCTCTAACAAGGCCACTCCTGACAGGGTGATTTAATCCTTTAACTAGGTCACACTTAGCAGTGTATTATTGAAACCTTTAACAGGGTTGGCTCTTCACAGGGCATCACTTCAGAAGAGTGAAAACTTGGTAGCATGTTACTGGTGGTTTTTCCCATATTGGGTTTCCATGTTAAATACTTGTGTCAACTTGTGTGAATGCTTATGGTTTACTTTACTATCATATTTATACAAGCTAATTTCAATTGACAGTAATCTGCATGAATAAGTTGCTGACTTATGCTATTGCTATCGAGTAGATCTGAAATTTAGAAAGTTTTATTTTCTACATCTAAACCTAAGGATAACCGATTCACCCCTCCCCTCTCAGTTATTCTAAATTCATTCTAATATATTGTACATAACTATCTTTATATATATGTTCCTTCTGTACATACAATATACATTTCATTTCTATTCCTCCTTTTTTTATTCTAAAGACAAAGGTACTTATAGCTTGTCAAAAAGGTGGGAATGTGAGGACTTGATCTCCTCCATCATCTTTTCCCATTTATCCTTTAGCATTTCTAGAGCCATGTGCTCCAGTGATATCCGAACATGTATATCATAGATGTTGTCTACTACAAACATCTCGGGGGTTGCAATAAGATTTCTTGCATCAGAAATGTGCTTCTATAAAATAGTAAGATTAGGCAGAATGTGTGCCTGTAGTTCTGTAATCTCACCTCTTAGTTGTGTTTTAGCATCCCATATTTCTTGCCTTAGCCTATTAGCCTCTATGACCTTGTCATGATGTGCCTTTATACTCTCTGCATGTGAGGTTAGTCTTTGTGCGTTGGTTGTGAAATTGGAAGCTATCTCTGCTAGTTTGTCACTATTTTCTTTTGTATAATTTTCAAGCATGCACATATTTTGAACTAAGGTAATTGCTTCAGCAATCATTGGCTCTAATTGATCAGTTAGTTTAGAGAGCTTGACCTTGTTCAATGCTACTTCTTTGTTTATTTTATCAATTAATTTGTGTTGATACTTCTTCTCTGCTTGTTCTTTCATAGCTTGCTCTCCATCTATATTCTATTCTGTGATTGCGTCGGTAAGAACAACAATTTCTTCCTTAACTATAGCATTTGCTTCAAGTTTTACCTTAGGAACAAGTTGTTGGAGAATATCTCTTGCCTTTTCAAGTGCCATTGTTTCCCTATGTTCTTGTATCATTTTATTTTGAATGGCTTTTCTTTGACATAGCACTCCAAACTCTTGAAGTTTATCACTGTCCAAAGTGGTAATATCCCAGTTTGGAACTTCTATTACTTCATCCACTATAACAGCCAAGATGTCTTTCTTTACTATTTTCTTCTTCTTCTTCTTTGGCTGGGTTACAGATTGATGTACAACCATCTGTAAAGGATGAGATTGGGTTGACTTTGTAGGTGAGGGTCGAGAAGACGAGGCATCCTTTTGTATCTATTCTGAGTCCACCGACTGGTTTGGTGAAGACGTCTCCTCATTTGCCTTGGGTGTATCAACAAGTGTATCTTCTTTAATTTTTATACCTTCATCCTACTTGACTCCTTCACTTTTATCTTTTTCTTCAACCTTTCTCAATGTATCATCAGTTTTGTTATCTGCCTCTTTGTTTTGATCTTTTGACACTTCTTGTTGGTTGTCAGTTGCATCCTTCATTTCTATATCTTTATCCTTGTGAGTGTTGGATGCATCTTTGTTTTCATATGTACCCATATCCTTGGGTATATTATCATCTTTATTAGATGATTTATCCTAACCTGACTGAATATCAATAGCATCTATTAATATATTCATGTTTGTTGGTGTATTGACTGTTGCAGTGTCAATAGCTATATCCTGTCTATCAGTATTGCCCTTTGCAGCATTTATGTCTTCATCTTTTTGAACTTCTGCTATAGGATCTTGTCCTATGGTGTCATTGACAATGTTGTCTAACCATGATTCATCATTTATATCATTAGTTAAGTTACCTTTTATCGACAATTCTTCTTTGGTAACTTCTTCATCCTCTAAACTGATGTGGATGGGCCTTGCTAGTACTTGATCATCTTCACCGTCTTTTGGCCAATCTTCATCTATAATGTCAATCTTTTTCTAGCCTATTATTTGGACTTCTTCACTATCTAACTCAGTTGTTGAGTTATATGTTTTAGTGATAGTTTCCTTCTCATAACTGCTTTCCTCATCAGGGTTGAGTATCTTACTCCATATATTATGTGTTTCTTGTTCTAGCTCTATAAGATTCTCTTTAAGAAATTTATAAGCTCCCATTTTGGGTGAGAAACTTTTTGTATATTTATCCATGATTTCATTGATTTCTTCTCTCTTTGATTCAGGAGGCATAAGAGAAACTAGTACTCTTTCTCTTATCCTTTTCTCCTCATGGAGTGCAAAAGTGAATCTAGAAGATATTCTAATCAATAATTCTTGTGGTACATCACGTGTAGTGAATTGTAGTGGGATATAATAGTGTCTGCACATCTTAGCTATAAGTGCATCTTCAATCTTATTCTGTTCTAAGAATCCCATCTTAACCATTTCCTAATCTTAGGATGTCCAATAGATCCAGCTTCAAAAATATACTTACATATTTCATCAATGTCTTCAGTGGGTGATGTAACCTTTGATGTTTCCTTTGCTTATTTTATAGTGTCAAGTTCATCCATAGCTGAGTCCTCTAAGTCCTTATTTTTTTGAAAAAATTTCCTCCTTTTGGCTAGTTCCCTAAGTGGTTTTTTTGTCTTTGGTCTGTCAGGTTTCCTCTTATACACCTTTCCTTTTACTATGGGAGAAGGAGTTGCATCCTTTGTTGTTTGAATCCTTGTTCTTGATTTCTTAGGTGGAAGAGGAGGTGGTGAATCAAACTTCTCTACCTTTGATTCATTTTTCTCTACTGTATCACCGATGGGAAGCTGGTCCTCACTGAGTTCCTCCTTACCCTCTTGTTCCTCTTCACCTTCTCTTTCTTCTTCTCCTTCAGAAGATATATTCAAGTTCTTTTTCAAATTCTTCACCATTCTTTTTGATTATTTTATAGCCTTCTTGACAACAAGATTTTTTTTAATCTTCTATTTGGCCTCTTCATAGGTACCAAATCTTAGTTTCTTGTTGTCTATTGGTTCATTTAACAGTGCCTTAATACACTCATTGGCTAATCCTGCTTTGATTTCATAATCCAATTTTGAAAGCCATGATTTCCTTGGTACTACTGCTTGGATGTATGTAAAATTAGCATCTACCATGAAACATATTTCTTCTCGGTGTTCCTCTATCAGATTCTCAGGAATTCTAGTTCTTTCTTGCAACATTTCCTTAATGGTTTTTAAATACTCATGCATAACATTATCAAAATCTGTTCCTAGTGATTCTAAGAATTCACCTATCTGAATGGTTATGGGTCTATTGTGTCCCATGCAAATTTTTGAATGGAAGGAAAGTATTCTTCAAAGAAAAAGAATATGCACATTATGAGGGAACCAAACTTACAAGTGTTTGTCCTTGAAGATCTTATTGTGCACATGTTCTCCTCCAATTGGTGTAACATGATCTCTGCAAGATCCATCTTCTTCCCCTGTTTGATAATATTGTATGTTGTTCTCATAGTAGTACTAGATATGCTATTCATTTGGCTTTCTTGGAAGATCTTATATCCAACAACACATGCTCCAAACTTCAGCTCTACATCTGTAATGGTGTTGACCTTTAGTGCTCTTTTATCTGATTTAGCACCAGTCAGTTTTTCCACTTCTGCCAGAGATGGGTGCTTGTGAGCCTATAGTTTATCAGTTGTAGGATAACCAGTAACCACGTGAATAACATCCTTTTTTATTTCCTTTGGCTTGTTTAGCAATAGAGTCTTGTTGTGAACTCTGCTAAGAACAATCTTTATCCATTCTGTTTCGAAGACCTTGGGAAAATGCAGTGCATTTGTGAGTCCCTTTACTTCCAAGTGTTTGTGCTCTTCTTTGAGCTTTCCAGCATCATCACATAGTGCCCTATAGGAATTATCTAGGTCTAGATCTCCTATTTTTTAGATCCTACAGTGAATATAGGACCTTACGTCCTCTACCAGTAAAACCCTAGGTGGGATTCGGGAGAATGCTCTAGAATCGTCAGGTTGTGAAGCTATTTCAGGGTGTAACTTGTATTTAGGTTCAACACATGAACCTCTACTGATAAGCTTGAAGGATTTCTTCTTATCATCCTTAATTTTCTCAACTCTAGAAGTTGATGCCATCTTGTTTTCAATTTAGGGTTTTTCACAAATAAAACAGTGTGGTCAGTGAGTGTTATTACTTATAGATTCTCTGTGATTGCCTGTGAATGTGAATTCTTTGTGTCAAATTGATTTCTACTAGGTCACTTTCCAATTTTCTCTTAAATCACTCTGGTCTACTCTACTCTGCTCAAAAATTGCATGTGCAAAAATGAGTTTACCTGTTGGGCTTTTATAACCTTTTTTAACCCTAAGTTGTCATTAATGCTTACCAACTCATTAGTTTATGAAGACTGATTTTTTCGATAGAGACATTCATAACATCTTCAGTGTCTGTGCAAAGCATCGGGGTAGCTAGCGGTTTTGGAGACTTCACGGATAATTGTCAGTGAGGTTGCGAAGACAACTTTTGTTGATTCAACATTCACCGATATCTGTCAGTCTACACTTAGCTTGTGTAATGACCGATACATTCCAATAAGTAGTGCTAACCTTTTTTTTTGTGTTCACCAATGCAAATTGTGCCCAATAACTGATGGTTGCTTTTCAATATTTTAGAAAATAACAATATATTGCATCATTTATCATGCTAATATTACAATATGAACTATGTGTGATGGAATCGATGTATAATGTAACTTTTCATAATGTAGTTCCATACTTACTTATGCAATCTATTTGGATGTAGTGATGTCACCAGATCCATTGAATGAGGTGTCACCATTTGCATTTCTTGTTCCAGCACCTTCAGTGTTTGTGGATTTTACCCACATCTTGTTTCTCTTTCTTTTGATGTCATCAATGGTATTTCCATTGGGATGTGTACTTATGTTTGTCAATCAGTCTTTGCAATCTTTTATCACATGCCCAACCTTATGACAATGTAAACATGCCATACCTAGATTGGTCCAACCTCTTGACCTTCTGTTCCATTTTCTCATACAGTTGTTAGCAATATGACCATACCTTCCACATGTTGTGTAGTTTACCCATGTGTTATAGTCCCAAACATATGTGTTACCTAATTTTGTTGGTTTGTAGCTTTTATCAGTTTCCTTTGGTGTCCATGCCTTGTTATTCTTTTTCTAGCATTCCTTATGCAAATTCTCATTCATTTTGCATGTAGGACAATATTTGTCCATATAGGTTTTTCTCTTTGGATTTGTCACTTTAAATCTGCACTCATGTGCCTTGTGTCCGTTCTTTTGACATTTATTAAAATTACCAATAAACATACATTGTGCTTGAGAAATACCTTTCATTTTGCTTCTGCAGATGTTTGAGGTGTGGCTTGGTTTTCCACAGTGATTGCATGATAGCTTCTTGGATTTTGGGGTTGTGAAAACATTCCTCTGATCTGGTTGATTATAAGATTCACCATTCTCATTGTACCCTAATCCTGTGTAGTTGTTGACTCTTCTCTATCCATCAATAAAATCATCCATCCTTTTGTTGTTATCCTCACCCTTTTTAATTAATTCATTGTGTTGATTATGGACTTTGATTTCATGCTTCAATTTTTTATTCTCTTCTCTTAGCTCACCAATGATCTGTATTCTTTCAATGAGTTCTGTATTTAATCTATTTGCTTCTTGACTCATAAGAATTATTTGGTTGGTAACCTCATGGTGATGCTCAGTGAGTCTTAGAATCTCTAATTCTTTCTCTTGTAGTTTCTCTGTAATTTTGCTCCTATCATCAATGGCTAGAGTTCTTTATTTTTAGCTATTCTTGTATCATTCATGACATCAATCATTTTCACCATTTGAGTATCTTGACCAATTTGCAGCATCTTGATTTGATCTATCAGATGTAGATTGATCTCTTGTATACTTGTAATTTCTTCAATTGATGCATCTGAAGCTTTGCTCATTGATGATTCCGTTGTTTCAAAGTAATCTAGAATTTCCAATTCTTTGTAGTCTTTCTCATTTAGTCTGGTTGCCATAATCTTTCTTTCATCAAGATATTTTCTCAGTTTTATTTTTTCCTCCTTATATTGCTCATAGTTTATTTGCATATGTAACTGCTCATTCTCAATAGTCATGTCCAGTCTGAACTTGTCCATTGCTCCAATATTTTCTCTCAATTCTTTAAGCTTTTTAAGAGAGAGACTTAGCTTTGATACCAATTGTTGGAATTTATATTGGAATGATGTACTGAGAGGGGAGGGGTGAATCAATACCTCTAAAAGTTTTCTTGGTTAGCCCATTAACCCTTAATCATCAGCTTGTAAATTATCTTATCTAACTGTTCATCTTTCTTTATGTGTATGCAGTCATATCATAAGTTTTTTAGTATGTAACCATAATAGAAACATTCATGAAAAAAGATAACACATAACACAAGATATGATATCACAGAAAACTCCTATTAGGAAGTAAAAACTGTGGTGGGGATTATTATCCAAAAGACTTCACTATCTACAAATAAGAAGGGGCTAGTTAAGCCTTACAATTAGTCACTTATGATGACCTACCCTGTTAGGAGTATTACAGTGGAGACCTGTTAAGATCTACTTCATTTGAAGCTTTAGAAACACTGTTAAGAGATTTGGAAAGAACGGTTAAGTCCACCTTCTACAAAAGGATTTTAGATATAATGGACTTGTTAGAATGCAACTACATAAGTCTTTGATCTGATGATGTATGCAATCTTTAATTGTTGATAGCAGATCCAATAAAGCTTCCTATGTATAAGTAATCATCCTTCCATGATTGAATAATACCTTTGTCTGCTCATCGGTAGCCTCTGTGTGTTCTTGACAACTGATGTGATCTATTTTTGAACTTTGCAAGAATTCTGCCTTCTGCTCCTTAGATGCTCTTCGTGGCTATAAACAAAAATGAATTCATAACTCACAATGAATTTGAACATCTATTTATACTAGTTTTTGGCTCAATTCTTGATTCACACTTCGCAAGTTAACTCTAGATCCAAGGTTTACAACTTGACCTTGATCTTTAGTTAGATATGTTTTAGATCCATTAGGATGCTTTAAAACATTTACATAAAGCTTGCTTGACCCTCAAGTTATGATTTAAAACAAATTAAAACTCTATAAATAGAATTACATTGCTTTATCTGACGTGTAAAACTCAGATCCACTTTTTGTGGGTTCTCTAACTGACTGTTGGTTCTGACGGTGGGTTTTCTTTTTCATCGGTGTTCCTTTCTTGAACTATTTGTCAGGTATGCCTTTTCTGTTCCATCGGTTTTGTTCTCAAAACTGTGTCGTCAGTGTTGATCTCAATGTTATGTTTTTGACCCGTCAGTGATGTCCTGTTCACTTCATCGGTGCAACACTTGTCAGTGTTCGTCAGTCAATTCCATACTTAGAATTTTTCATGACCTCTGTGTTATGTCAGGTATGCTTGCTATTTTCCAGTAATGCTTGTAGTCTATCAGTGATATCTGTAGTCTGTCGGTGATCTCTGTCAATGTTTGCCGGTGATCTCTGCCAATGTTTTTCACTAAGTGTACTAATGGCAAAATTAATGTCATCAGTATACCTTGGATCTAGAGTTAAAATTATAATGCATGATTATAAAATAGGTCAAATACTTGTATAAATAGATGCTCAATAAATTATGAACATGTTGTTTGATGATGATTGTATCCACTAAGAGCATCTAAGGATCAGACAAGAGAATTCATGCAACAACACATACAAAGATCAAATCAGTTGTCAAGAATAGAACAGAGGCTACTGACGAGCTAGAAAAGGTATTAATCAATCACTATAGGTGATATTCGTATATTGTAAGCTTTAATGGATCTATAATCATAAATTATAGATTGCATACAGTTAGGTCAATCATATTGTACACATTCTAACAAGTAGGGTACACTTAAGAAATCCTTTCAAAGAAGGTGGACTTAACAGTCATATTGCAAATCTCTTAACCGAGTGCACACTTCATCAGTGTTGCTAAAGCTCTTAACAAAGTAGATCTTAACAGGTCTCCACATTAATACTCCTAACAGGGTAGATCATTAGAAGTGATCAAATTATAAGCCTTGACTGGCTCCCTTCCATTCTGCAGATAGTGAAGTTTTGTGGGTGTCATCCCCACCGCAGTTTTTACTTCCTAACATGAGTTTTTTGCGATGTCATATCTTGTGTTATGTGTCTATTACTTTCATGAATGTTGCATAAAATTAAGTTTATGAATTAATACTACATGCATAAGAAAGAACATCAGATATGGTCGATAATACAGTAAAGATTGATTACTAATGATGAAAGGTGAAAAGTGTTAAAATTTTTAGAAGTATTGATTCACCCCTCCCCTCTCAGTACTACTTCCCATTAATCCCAACACACACACACACACACACACACACACACACACATATATGTGTGTGTGTGTGTGTGTGGGTGTGGGTGTATATGTATATGTATATGTATGTATGTGTATATGTATATGTACATGTATATGTATATGTATATGTATATGTATGTATATGAATATGTATATATGTATATGTGTGTGTGTGTGTGTGTGTGTGTGTGTGTGTGTGTGTGTGTGAAGTATATTATAAGGTTTGTATTTAGTGTTTAATAATATTAATTGATAATTGTCATAAATAGAAAATATAAAATAGAATTATTGTAAACTAAGGCATTGTTTAACTATTTGTTTATAAAAAAATTAGCGGAGCAGTTCTTTGTCGTACAACTACTCTCAAAGAAAATATTATAGAAAAATATATCATTTTCTTTATATGTTTCCTGTGAGAGCACATGGAGACAAAATTGCAAAGGATAGTTGATGATTTTATCGAGATATTATTTAAGGGGTTTGAGTAGAAAGAGATTTTGACAGGGATATTTTATATTTCATTAACTTGTGTGAGTTGTCTATGATTTGAGAGAGATTTGGGTTGCTTTGTATTGGATGTCTCTACATTAGATTCGTTGGAATTTCTCTTTTTGATTCTTGGACAGGATTGGATACTTCTTCTGAATGTGTGAAGATTTGATAGGACGTCCTTGTTGCTTCCTCACTGCGGATTCTACACAGGACCAAAGGTAGGATCCAATCCTTGAAATTGGATTATTTTTCAGTGTGTATGTGCCAATAATACATTGTTGTTTGGTTAAACTCCAAAAGCAATGTATGATCTACATTTTTTGAAGTTTTTTTGTAGAATTTCATTATTCTTGTATGGTTTAGATAGTGTCTTTTGCATTATGGAAACAATAGGATATTCATTTAGAGGTTTCCTATGCATTTTCCCTTCATTATATTCCTCGAGCTCTTTTGTGATTTCAAATTTTGCACATGTCCAAAAAGTGATTGAGGGTTCATTATCTAGGTTTATAGAAGGTAATATAAGAGATATCAAATGGATTTTCCTCAGATTCCACTTTCTATGTCTAGATAATGGTCATTTTTTATTATAAATGCAATATCAAATTGTTAATTTTTTAGCATTTTTTGTCTGCCAAACGTGTCACTCCAAGTTGCACTTGTGTTTCTAAACATGATAGTTGCATATTTTTAGTATAAAATTGCATATATTTATCCTACATATGTGTAGATTCATTAGATAGATACGTAGCATCCTGTTTTGTCAAATTTGGTAAAAAATTATAGTTTTAGGGTTTATTGATAAAAACAAGAGGCTCAAGGTTTATGAATGCCTGATGTATTGATCATAAATGTGTTGTATGGAAATGAATTAATAATATTCAAATTATTTGATGCATTTTTATTTTCACATTGTGCTTGAATCAATCTGAGTGCTCGGGTAGGATTTAGGGTTGTCCAATGCATAAGGGGTTATGAATGTATTCCGAAATATGCACTTATTGTTCTGATCTAGTTATGGGATTTATTTTTATGCTATCATTGTGATATTTGATTCATATGTTATGGTTTTTATTGCTCTTTCAGTTGGGCCAAGAACCTAGGTATTGTAGGTGAGTGGTTCCTAATGGGGGTCAGGGCCCTAAGTGGCTACCAGGATAACCATCGATGATTTGTTTAATCAATTTATAACTTTAATTAATTAACTAGGAAGGGGGATACACATTAAGAAATATTAGTTTATGTCTTGACCATGCCACTAGTGCTAGTAAAGGCTAGGTATGGAAGTGGGAGAAGGTGTCAATTGAGATGGTTCAATCAAACAACCTTCTCCTTATGAGGGGTGTTCGATTCCACATGTGCCTACTTGGGGGTCAGATTCTAGAGTGATTTCCAAGATAACCCAAAGTTCAAGGGCTATGTGATAACACTCACCCTAGTTTTAGCCTAGAGTCTTTATGCCTTGATTTTTCCTTTGACTCTAGTAGTCTTGTTTGCTTGATAGATATTTATTATTGTTAAATGTTGGTTGGGCTTTGGTTACCACCATGTTATTTGTCCTTGGTTGTTTATAATTGCATGGAGCCTTGGTGTCTATCTCCTAGCCGAGGGGAGTGGTCCTACGAGTTCTATGTGGTTGGGTGGTTAATCTTTTGTTATCAAGGTATTGTTCGTGATGCATGGATGAATCTTGTACATGTTCATTTTCAGATTCGCAGAATTCAAGACTTCATCTTGTACTTTCATCATGATGTGATTTGTTATTGTGTATTCATTTATTTAATTAGACACTCCTAGAAGGAGTTTAATTTAATTATGGCATAATGATGTATTTCGTGTTGGAAACAATGTAAGGGATAGATCTAGGTAAAAGAAAGGGGGAAAATTGATATGTCGTAATTTAGATTTCCTAATGTGAAAAGAGAAAAAAGTAATGGGTTAATTTATGCTAAGTTGTTTATGAATGCCTTGTAAATTGGTAGTAATGATATGTAAAGAAAAATATTAGTAAATGATCATGGGAAAAGAATATGTCACTATTCATATTGAATGATTAGAAAGGAAAGTAATTAGATAAAGGATAAATACATTGAGGATCTGAATGTAATGGAAACTTAGTACTTGATTATGTAGTAATAAACCTAAGAGAATGGTTAGATTCAATGGCTAAGTTGGTGGATAAATAATATGGAAATGATATCTTGATAGAAATTATTTGATATTGATCCATTGTTAATAATTAGTAAGGGAAAATAAAGGAATTAGGAACACTTACTTTAGTGCTCTAAAATGAACACATACTTAAGAAAATCTATATTGTAATATTGTGTTCCTAATGTCATTAATAGATGAGTAGTTTAGCTCATGTTGCTTAGTAGTTACGTTAGGGAACCTAGTGAGGACGTAGGCATGGTAATGAACTTTGCATTCATGTAATGTAATGATGAATGTTTAGTTATGCATTTATTTCGTATAAATTATGCATATCATGTTGGCATGTTAAATGATTATAGTGAATGTCCTTAAACACAAACCAAAAAATTAAAATTGTTCCATTTAGTGGTTAGTAGTGTGGTCCTCTCGGTTTCCTGGTGGGGCGTTACAATACCCATATGTAAATCCATATACATACTACTCCTATCATAAACTATAATAAAAAAAATTATTACTTTCTTTCTTTTCAATCTGATTTTGTGCACACAAGAATGGATAACAAACATACATTTTAACCGTTCTTACTTTATTTCTTTTCAATATAAATATGTACACACAACAATAGATAACAAACATATCTTTCAACATTTCTTACTTTCTTTTCAATCTAATTTTGTGCACACGAGAATAGATAACAAACATATCTTTCAACCTTTCATACTTTCTTTCTTAACAATAAGATTTTTTGCACACAAGAATAGATAACAACCATATCTTTAAACATTTCTTACTTTCTTTCTTTTCAATCTAATTTCGTGCCCACAACAATAAATACCAAATGTATTATTCAACCTTTCTTACTAAATTTGTGGACACAAAATTAGATAACAAACATATCTTTCAACCTCAACAACAAACATGATATTAGGTAGGGAATTGAGTCCCTAAAGCATTACATTTGGTACGGCTCGTTTTGAGTAATTTTTCTCACTCACATTGCTTGGATGGTTCAACTCTCACCGTCGCCAGTCACGGTGAACCAGTCAGAACACTTCTTAGATGTCAATCAATACACGAGAGTCGACAGATAACCTTTGGAGACTATCATGTGTTGACTGGGTAGTTCAAAGTCTCACGATCTTGAAATTTTGGCCTCAGACGTTTTCTATATCGACACGTGTTCGTAAACAACTATGCCGGTCAAGTCGGGGTGTTATATGTAATCACACAAAAGGGATTAACTGGGATAATTTTAAGTTTACCGAGCAGTTCATCACCGGCTCAGACAAACAATAGTCTGGATTGGATGCTCTATTTAAGTATGCCAAATTTCTAAAGGCAAAATTTTTTAGGACTAGTTTTTGATAATATAGCAAAGATTTAACATTTAATAGTTTAGTGGGATATCAATAAATCCACTTGTTGTGCTAATTGAAGATAACTTTCATCAATCAATATTTATTAATAAGCACTTTGTACAGTTAGTTTATGAAACCTCTATAAATAATGTATAATGTGTATGTATATATTATTATAGAAATATAAAACTGACTAATGCATTAGTTAAATTAATTTTCATTATTTATAAGCAAATACTTCCTTTATTACATTACATGTATTTTTAGATAAGCTACGCCATCCTTATCGAGTTCTCTGAGGGTAAGACTTCTTCTCCTTTCCTATCTCTATCTACCATAGAGGCTTCTGAGACTATTATTGAAGTTTCACTTTGTGTGGTTTTTTTCTTTCATGAGGCTTTTTGGTGTAAGTGACTTGCTACTTACCATTGATACTTTGTCCAACAATTTGGTGAGGGAAAAGTGTCATTTGGCTTCTACATGCCATTAGTCTCCTTGCTAGACATCTAAAGCTATGCCTAGATCTCTCTCCAGTGAGGAATCCCCTTGTAGGCATTATAAGAACATTTCCCAAGATGCTTGTTATGTTGGGGCAGCCATTGCTCCTCCTTTGAGGAAGGGTTTTGACTCTAGAAGGGAATTTTTCTTGGATGTCACTAGATTTGGGTCCCTTTTGTGTGTGAATTTTCCTTTGTATTGGGAACTATAGGTGATGAAAATAGGAGGATTGTTCATTACTTAGGAAAACCCTTAATGCCAAATTTTGATGCAACTTTTAAGTTGTGGGAGGGAAAGGACAAAGAGTGCCTTTCCAAAGAAAGTAGCAAAGATTCTCTAGCAAAACATAGTAACAATCATTTTCTTTGCATGTTAGAATTTAGTATGGCTAGTTTGTGATCATGTAATAAAGATTTAGAATTCATTAGTTTAGTGGCGACATCAATAAATCTACTTATTGCATTGATTGAAAAAATTCATTCATTCATTAATATTTATTAACAAGCATTTTGTGAAGTTTGTTTGTGACATTTATGTAAATAATGTATGTATATATATATTATTGTAGAAATGTACAACTGACTAATGCATTTTCATCTTATTATGTCATCGCCTTTTCATCAATTCTTCTATCCATAATAATTAAATTATTTAAATTATTTAATTAAGTAAATATTTCCTTGATAAACATCCCAAGCATTATTAGTTCTACCATGTTATCCCTTTCGATTCCTCTAGAGGGTAAGACTCCTTCTCTCTTATGTTTATCTGACATGGAGGCTTTAATGATAGTTATTGAACCTTCAATCTATGGGCTTGTATCTTTGTTGAGGCCTTTGGTGTGGGTGACCTAGTACTTATTATTGATTCTTTGTTAATAAATTTGGTGGTCTCATTTGGCTTTGGTGTGCTATCAGTCTCCTTGCTATACATCTAAATCTATTCCTAGAGATCTCTTGAGAGAGGAATTCCCTAGTAGGACTCATAGGAAGAACATTTCCTGAGATGCCCGTTTTTATGTTGGGGCAACCCGTGGTCCACCTCTAAGGAAGGTTTTTGACTTTGCTAGGGAATCCTTCTTGGATGTCACTAGATTAGGGTTGCTTTTGCACTTGATTTTTCCCTTAGATTAGAAATTATATGAAAGGACAATAGGCGGGTTGTTCATCGCCCAAAAAACTCTTAATGCACTATTTCAATGTAAATTTTAGAATGACACAACGTAAAAATGAAGTTTTCTTTTTTTGAGATTGGGTTAATTGGCAAGTTTAGTCATCTCTAACCTTCGAGTTCTTATTGAATGGATAATAAAAGCATGGATTACTCTAGTGGATGTGAATTTTTTTACTATCAATGTTGATAGTGAAAAAGATAGAAATAGCATTCTAAGTTATGTATGGTAATGAAGTCAAAGTATGCTGAATTAAAATATTTGTATTCATACTAAACAATCCATCAAAAAGAAAAAAATTGTCATTTTAATTTGGGTCCCCCTCATAAATCTCCTTGTACACTATTAGTTTGAATCTTTCTTTATAATGATTAGAAACTCCATTGGCAACTTCATGACTACATATTAAAATTTTATGGACTTCATCCACCCAACCTTTTCTGTCATTTTGCAAGCATTGGACAACTCTAAACATCTCCTAAATATTTTTATTTTGAATGCTAATAATCATAGTTGGACACAACTTTTAGCTATAAAGGTTTAACTTTTAGGTAGAAAAAAGGTTACAAAGATAAACATATATTACATAAGAATGTCCATGTGTCAAACCTCAATCAAAGAGGGAGGCCTCCTAATGTAAACATGTCACCCCTAAACATTATATTGTTGTGATATATGTTACCCAAGTGTCATATTACATAAGAATGTCCATGTGTCAAACCTCAGTCAAAGAGGGAGGCCTCCTAATGTAAACATGTCACCCCTAAACATTATATTGTTATGATAGATGTTACCCAAGTGTGCTCAAAAAAGCCTACTAGGATCTCACTAGCCCTCACTATATAAATCTAGGACTAATTAACTACCACTCTAAGAGTTGGTACAAATTGTGCTTCAGAAGGGGACCACTATCATTAGTTTGTACTTCACTCTTTTACTCTTCCTTGGACAACTCCAAGTGCATTTTCATCCTTTCAATTTCATAAGTGTTTGCAAGGACATTTCTCATGTTTGAAAACTTCTTAGACTCCAAATGATCCCATTTATAATCAGGTATCATAACTGTTCCAAATGATCTCCCAATTCACCTTCAAATTTGGCTTTTAGGCCTATTCCTTTTAGTAGCCCTATCTAACCAGTTTTTCCCACTTCTTGAAAAATAACCCAAAAAAACCAAAAAAAAAAGTGGGGATCCTGATACCCTTTTTCAAGGATCAAAGGATTTTGTAGGTCTTTAGTTCCTAGGGTGTCCATACACTAGATTCCTAGAATTAAGGACAACTAGGGCTAATTGGGCTAGAAAAATGCAGTCAGATGACTTATGCTTGGAAATGTATCAAAATGGATTGGTGGAGTCTTATCCTTTCTAGGATGTGTCTGTATATACCCTAGGTCTCCAAAACCATGCTTGGTGTCCTTCAACTCACAATTTCCCTGCAATCAAACACCACTTATCACTAGCAATTTCCTAGCTGGGTACTCCAGTCTCGCCTAGGGCTTGCCATGAAAATTGGTTAAACAAATTGTATGACTCTCTCCTCCTATATACATAATGTACAGAGGATCTCCTTCCATATTCCCCCATTCCATGATGAAATGCGTGGTGGAGAATTATGGAGGAGCCATTTTGTTCACAACCACCCTGTCAACTCCATCAACTAGTCTACTTACAAATTAATTTACAAATCTACTCTAAAGAACTCACAAAAACCTGCAAACTAAAAAAAACATAATCTAAAATAACTCTACAACTCAAATCCAACACTAAATCGCACTATTAAATCCATCTAACAATGCCTAAAAAAAAAACTAGAAGACTGTGTATGCAACCAAAAAATAGAGCTCCTCTTACTATTCAAAAACTTGCATTACATCACCAATACCTCAGAAATGGGATCCAACATCTCTAAATATTCCTTCTCCATTTTTTTAGGCCACTACTATTAACTAAATTGTCCACTCACGGAATGGAACCAAACTTGACAATGTTGTCGGACAACATTTTAGCAACTTTTACATTTTTGCTCCAAACTTAGTTTAATGACTTCCGATCACTAGGACATGACATAAAAACATCATAAAGGCCTCCTTAGGCACAAATCTAAGTCATGTCCAATCCAACTAGGTACAAACACACAAGACTTTCTAAGGTAAAAAAGACAACAACTGACTCAGCTAGGGTCAGTACAAGCCACTAAAAAAACATAGGGACTAGATTTAGCCTAAGTGCTCCTGCACCATGTTGCAAATTCTACAAAAAAAATATAGATGTTAGTAAGTTGAGAAGTTCATTCTTGTAATTTTGTTTTGCATGGGAAAAATAATAGTTTATAAAGACAATGTGTTGATAATAACTTTATCAAAATGACCTGCGGCTTAGGGAGCTTATATTGACATAAATATGGTGGCTTGTAATAGATTTTATAAGGTCTGGATCAAATGCGATTTTATTAAAATTATTAATTGTTAGAGAGGGATCCAAAAATTATCTTAGACAACTAAGAGCTTGATTCTAAAGAATATTAGTTTGATTAATTCCTTTGTGGATTTTAAAAGCTATCATGTCTTTCATTAAGGGTAATATGGTGGATGATAGGGTTTCCAAACTAGGTGTGTTGCAAACTAATATCTCATGGTGGAAGGTTTATAATAGTATTCCTGAGGATATCAAACTTATAACTGAAAATGAATGCAAATATTACTAATTCGGATGAGTTATGGGAAATGATCTCTTTACATTTCAATTCATGAAAAGTAGAATATTGATTTTTCCTCACCTCATAATGGTGCAGAAGGGTATAAATTTCTTAATTGGAAATTTTTTTAGGGTTTTTCTCGTCATTCATCTAGTATTGGTGCTCATCTATTTTTCTTGCAAAATGGGAAGAGAATTTTAAGGAATGGGATGAGGTGTTTGTTGGTGGCCTTACACAGTGGTATACAAATTGTATAATTGTGACCCATAGGCCACTATTGCATTTATGGATGGATGGAATGAAGGTGTTCATAAGGTGTGTGGGGTGGAGTTGGTAATCTTTGAAGAGCTCATTGTGCAAGTATCAAATACATGGATGAAAGGAAGAAAAAATTTCATAGACACCAAATTGTCTGATGAGGCCAAGGTCATCTTCTTTGAACAAGTAAGAATTTATAAGCTTAGAAGAACGAAAGATTGGGGCCATGATAGGGGAATAATTATACAATATTGTACTAAGGTTGCAAAATTTATTATGCATTTTTTCATTTTGGATATCTATTTCTCTAGTCTTTTCAACCATCGCTTTGTTATTTTAAATCATTTTTCCCATGATAAGTATACATCCTTGCAATTTTATCTTTTACCCTCTCTCTTTCATGGTTTAAAAATGCACCAAATACACCATTCTATACTGGTTATTTATGAGGTTTAAATCCTCCTAGTTATGGAGTATCCTCAATCCTTATTGGACCCCTAAATTTGGAATTGACTTTAAATAGAATATTGATTGCCACCATGAAGATTTTTCTACTCACCCTAAGGATGCCCCCTTAAATGGGGAG
>MU226887.1:1140060-1150353 GCA_018584345.1 Thuja plicata | reverse complement strand
TATTGCAATATCATGCTTACATGTTTCATTAAGACAAGTCATAATCATCAACTTAAAATATGGACAAAGAGAGAGATAAAGAGATATAGACATGTACCTTGTTTATTCTGATAATATCTTTCCCGAGTTTCTTCACGTAGTCTGTGTTCATTATCTTCTGAATAATGTCGTGCACTCTTATTTAGCCTTCTCTTCTTATTTCCCATCACAAGTTGCAGAAGTGTCTTCTTTTTCCAAATTGTGAAGTATTTTGTGACTTTCGAGATAACAAGATGACAAAAACATATATTCATTTATATGTAATTGTTCTGTACCCGAAACGACACCAAAGAGGCTAACATGGGTTTCTATCGAAAGTCATCTTTGACTTTCGATAGAAACTCTATACTTTCTATTGAAAGTGCTTTGGTAAACGTTGGCGAAATGCCAAATCATGAAACTACTTTTGATAGAAAGTAGTTTCGATCGAAACTACTTTCTATCGAAACCCCCAAAAATGATGCCATCTGCAAAAGCCCACAACAATATGCATTTTTCATGGCTTCGGGGCTCAAGCGCAGGGCTCAAATGGAAGAATAGGGACACCTCCTTTTGCATCACACAAGTACTCAGAACGAGCTTTCTAATGAATATAGATTTGACAAATTTTGAATTAATTAGGTCTATGTTTTTTGACGTGCATCAGATGTAGGTTTTTTATCAAATATAAACTTCCAGGTTTGACGTTCAATGAAAAATAGTAGAAAATAGAAATTTTTTTTGAAAAATAACAATGCCCTCCAGTTTTGAGTCTTATTTCTATAAAAAAAAAAAATTTGAATTTTGATAAGTACACAACAAGTTATTAGCTACGCAGTCAAGGTATGTCAAAATTACAGTTGACTCTACTTCAAACGTTCATAAAATATGCAATAATTATGATAGTGTCATCAAACCAATTGCATGCCCTCCGCATGGATGTTACAAAACCAAATTCAAAAGAAGCACATTGATATCTATTTTAGAAAAAAAGTTATGTTGTACGAAGTCATTGTACCTTTTTGAAAAGGACGTTTTAAGCAACATAGTAGTTTTAGTGGGAGAAAAAAAAACCATTAAAATCAATTCAAAAAAAAATAAAAATATATATTTAGAATCTAGATAGAAAATCCTAAAATACTCTAGTTTACTTCATCTTCCGATTTCAAATAGTTTAACGACAATATGTATCCGAATGTGAAATTTTTTTCTCAAAATGTAGAGTTCAATGTCCGTTTAGGCAAAAACATGTAACTCACTATTGTGGTATCACCCTTGAACCCTTAACCATTTTCTTCTTGTGAGAATCTCCTATGGATTTATTCAAATTGTCATGTTCATCATTGAAATAATCTACATTATGACCTCCATCTTTATTCAAGGCATGGTATGTATCATAGTGTGTTGGGTCTACAAAATTAGGGTCCAGATTATTTTATTTGAGGCCCATTTTCTTTCCTTTAATAATTAAAATATTATTTCTTTTAGAGAGGAGAGGGAAATTGCGCCTAAAATGACCCTCTCTCCTACACAAAAAATAGGCATTAACTCCACCAAGATAGGTAATAGGACAGGAAAAGGCTTCAAATTCCAAATCCATAATCAATTCACTTGGAATATTAGTCCCTAGGTCTAGGGAAATTAGATCTTTAGCATCTAAATTAGGGAGCAGTGATGAAGTTTGATCAATTTTGATAACCCTACCCAACATTTCTAGGGCTTAAGGAAAAAAATTACACAAAAATAGTAGAATGTTTTGAGCCGTAATTCATCTGGGGGTTGAAAAAGCAAGGATTTCACCTTGATTTTCCTCCGAAAACTAAAAGATGGCATGAAAATAAATAGAGCCAACATTCTAGAATTGTTTAGCAACAACTTGTTTCTATGAACTAGGGTTCTTAACAAACAAAATGAATAAGCATTTTTGGATCATATGAAAGAAGGAGAAATGAAAACCAAGTTTTTACCTAAGACTTGGTGAATCCAGTGATTTAAAAAATTATTGAAGAAATAGAATTGACATCTAGGGATGCTAAGAAGATAGTAATATATTTGACTCTAGTTTTGTCACAGTAAATAACTATGGCCATTTTAGAGCTAGGTTTAACAAAAATTGAATGGTGCGAGGGAACCTTACCTCTTCCTCCGCAATATATCACTACCATTTTGGGTAATTAGTAGACTCTCAAATCTGGCATCCACCAGTACAGTGCAGTACTCCTCCATGACCTGCTTAAAGTATTTTTTACCTTTACCTGTGTCTACCAATGTCTTGGGGGGTTTTTGGTTGTTATAAAATGTGGCTCCATCTCCCATAAAATATCACAATGGAAGGATCTTGGGAAAATATATGTCAAGTACTGTAACAATCTATGAGGCATGAATCAAAGGCCTCCTATATCCTGGGTGCCCATCTCACACACGGGGTAGGTGCCTCATTTCTTGATTTTAGAATCTAGGAAATTTTAAAATTTAAGCATCGAATATAAACAGTTGAGATTTATCACATTTATATAAGAAACCATATCGCAAATATTTTTTCTCCTTCATTTATCACAAAATAATGTTTCAAGCCATATGTTTGCAAATCTCAATAGTTGATAGAACTTCAAGGATGAATCCTCTAAAACCAAAACTTAGTTTTTTGGTATTTCAAAAAGATAGGAATATTTTAAAAATCGTACAATTAGAAGTGTCAATTATAAAGAACACAAACAAAGTAAATCTTTACGGTGTCTTGTAAGTTTCCACTTTGGGACTTAGTGGTTGTTGAGTTTCTTGCTACTATTTTTAGGTGTTCAAAGATTATATGGTGTTAATCATATTTTTATGATCAAGAATATTAACAATCTCATTGTGTACAACCTAGTATATATTTCCTCTTTCGATGTCTTCAACCTTTGCAATGAAAGTTTGGTGATGGTTTGTGCACCAACTTAAGAATAAGTCTATCTCAACCTATTGATTATGCTTATCATGTTCTATGTCTTAGGGTTTCCCAAGATGTCAATATAAGTTTGATACTTTGTTTTACATTCATTGGTAGAAGCAATTATTGATTTTTCCTTCCTTTTTGATTCACACCCTATATCTTTAAACTCTTGTATCACCTAGGTGACCATCTCTTTAGCCTCTTCAAGTAGCTTACTTTGTTTAATTATTTTTTTTCTACAGGCGCTCGCGTTTCCATTATTGACAATAGGTACATCTATTGCAAGGAACCTCTTCAAAATATATTATCCCCTTACTCATTAGTACCTCAAGTTACCATATTGACAATTTCCTATAGCAAATTGGTAGTTTCCTTGTGCATTGTTTCTCTATCTTTGCAACTAAATTTCTTGAATACATAGTGTTTCTAGCTACCTTAAATTAATTGTATGATCTAATTATATTATCAATAAAATCCTTAATCTATTGTTGGAAAATTTCTCCAAAATGATTGTCAATTTAGAACTTGGAAATCGATTGTTTGTTGGCATCACACTTCACATCTAACATAGCATGGAAAAAATCAAGAATTTGAGTACACATATAGACACCTTAAACATTTAGATAATTTTTCAACTATAGACTTTAGATTCCTTTTATAAAACTTATTTTTCTCTACTCTCCATCATTTTGATAGCCAAAAGCTAAATGTCACATAGATCTATATTTATACTATAAGGTCCCATATCAATTCAGGATATATTAAAATCGGCTTTTGTGGCTTCACTAGGCTCATTTTTAGTATGGGGATCTACTATCTCCGTGAATAGATGATTATTATATTTCACTTCTACAAGTTGGGCAATACTTTTAGGTTTCTTGATCATGGGTCAAGGTATTGATTGCAACAACTAGGCTATAGTATCTTTATACAATTTTCTAAGTGTTTCTAAGGGTGATCCCACAATAGTGGGTTACACTTTTTTGCCTAAACAGATAGTGAAGTCTACATTTTGAAAGAAACTTTCAGATTTGGATGCATATTGTCATTAAACCATTTGAAATCTTAAGATGAAGTAATTTAGAGTCTTTTAGGATTTTTTTGTCTAGATTATATATATATATATATATATATGAATAGATTTTAATAGTTTTTTTTTCTCCCACTAAAATTGCTATGTTGCTAAAAATGTCATTTTCAAAAAGTTACATTGACTTCATAGGGCATTACCATTTTCTAAAATAGATATCAATGTGCTTCTTTCAAGTTTGGTTCTGTAACATCCATATGGAGGAAATGCAATTAGTTTGACAACATTATCATGATTATTGCATATTTTATGAATGTTTGAAGTAGCGTAAACCTTAATTTTGACATACCTTGACTGCATTGGTTATAACTTGTTGTGTATTTATCAAAATTCATTTTTTTTTATAGAAAGTAGACTCGAAGCCGAAGGGCACTATTATTTTTCAATTTTTTTTTCTTTTTTCTACTATTTTTCATTGAACATCAAACTTGGAGGTTTATTTTCGAGAAAAAACCTACATTTCATGCACGTCACAAAACATAGACCCAATGAATTCAAAAGTTGTCAAATCTATATTCGTTAGAAAGATAGTTAAGAGTACTTGTGTGATGCAAAAGGACGTCTCCATATTCTTCCATTTGAGTAGAGCACTTGAGCCCCAAAACCATGAAAACTGCAGATTTCTCTTAACCTCTGCAAATGGGCAAAATTTTGTGGGTTTTGATAAAAACTACTTTCGATAGAAAGTAGTTTTGATAAAAAATACTTTCTATCAAAATTAGTATCATGATTTGGTGTTTGTTAGCCATTTAATAAAGCACTTTTGATCGAAAGTTTCTAGTTTTGATAGAAAGTCAGAGATAACTTTTGATAGAAACCTATGTTGGCCTATTAGGTGCCGTTTCGGGTTCAAAATGATTACATATAAAAAAATATATGTTTTTTTCATCTTATTAATTTGAAAGTTTCAAAGTTATTCACATTTTGGAAAAGGAAGACAATTTTGCAAATTTTGATGTGAAATAAAAAAAGAAGCCTAAATAAGAGTACACGACATTATTCATAAGTGACTGAACAAAGACTACGTGAAGAAGCTTGGGAAAGATATTATCATAAGAAACAAGGTACATCTCTCTCTCTCTCTCTCTCTATATATATATATATATATTTTAAGTTGATGATTATTACTTGTCTTAATAAAACTTGTAAGCATGATATTGTAATATCCTAATTTGATAAAGAAGACCTAATTAGACCTATTAGGACATAATTAGACCTAGGACCCTAAACCCTACCTAATTAGGCCTAAGACCCTAAACCCTACCTAATTATACCTAACATCCTAAACCATACCTAATTAGACCTAAGACCCTAAACCCTAAACCCTAGAAATCTTACCCAATTAGACCTAGATTAGAACATAATTGGACCTAATATCCTAATTGGGTCAAATTACATGACCTAATTAGATCCAATTAGATCTAATTAGGATCCAATTTGACCCAATTAGGACCTAACTACATCCAATTAGGACAATTAGGACAATTAGATCCAATTAGGACCTAATTAGAACCAATTAGATATAATTAGGATGTAATTATATCTAATTAGGACCTAACTAGACCCTTTAGGACCTAACTAGATCCAATTAGGATCCAATTAGAGCCAATTAGGACCTAATTACATCAAGTTAGGATAATTAAATCCAATTAGGCCCTAATTAGATCCAATTACCCTTTAGGACCTAATTAGATCCAATTAGATCATTCAATTAGGATCCAATTAGACCCAATTAGGACCTTTATTACATCCAACTAGGACCTAATTAGACCCAATTACCCTTTAGGACCCAATTAGATCCAATTAGATCCAATTAGGATCCAATTAGGACCTAATTACATCCAATTAGGACAATTAGATCCAATTGGACCTAATTAGATTCAAATTTTGGACAGTTAGATCCAATTAGATCTAATTAGGACAATTAGATCCAATTAGATCCAATTAGAATATATTGGGACCTAATTAGATCCAATTATACCCTTGAGTCCACCTAATTAGACCCTACTAGACCTATGATAGGTTAAATATGACCCCTTAAGACCCCATTAGACCCATTTAGACCCAATTAGACCTTTGATTATACATGTTAGACCTTATTGTACCTATTATGATGCACTTAGATCCAATTAGACCCTTTAGGACCTAATTAGACCCAATTAAACCCTTTAGGACCTAATTAGGTCCAATTAGATCCAATTAGGACCCAATTAGGACAATTAGATCCAATTAGGATGTAATTAGATCCTTTATAACCTAATTAGATCTAATTACTCTTTAGGACTGATGTAATACAAATTAGACCCAACGCTCCATTCTACAAAACTCTCCATAATCGCTCTTAAATCTGCAACTTGTTTCGGGTATAACTGACAGACCTCATCTTAGAGGCTCAAAATCCTTCGATAATCATAAAAAAAATGATATATCGACTCCATATTATGCTTCTTTAATATTTCTATTCTTCTCACCGACACCCGATGACTAACTCTGCCATAGTCGGTGTTTGCATTCCACACCTTGTGGCTTGCTCCAATTCGTGCATGCTTGTATAAACATTCTCACCACATTCTTCCATTATCAAAGGTTTAGAATAGTCAACTCTACAAATAGATCTTGAATGCTGGTTCTTCATGCCTTATGGGTCATTTACGACTGATCTTGGTCTATCCTCTCGTGGGTCTATCAAGCATGAGCATGCATGGGAACTGCATGTCCATAACATTTTCCCTATTGTCAAACACCACACTTAACATCTGATGTCTTCACTGGTCACCTTAGAGATGATATCGAATGACATTCAGCTGCTTGGACAAATACACCTTTTTCCAGTTTCATAGGTCGATAAGAATTGGGCCATCCCAACTAGCACGACACATAAATCTCATCCCATAACTCTACAATGACGTGTTTTAAAACTGCATATTCCACTATGCAAGCTGAGATGGAACTCCACCACCTCCTCGATATCATTTTCATGCATGGAGCCAACACAAACATGTGTAATGGTATCTTGGCATCCATTTATTTGCATGTACATTGCATGCTGCCACCTTCTCTCCATTCTCAAGCACCGAATTCAACATCTCATGGTCTTCTCACATATACAATTCCCACCACCTTTTCCAGTAATCATTTCATTATTAGAAACCAGTATAATAACTATATAATGGTTCTTGAAACTATTTTCAAACTTGAATACATACGAGAACTAATACTCGGCTCTTAAACCAATCATAACAAACATGATAACAAAATGAACAAGCTTTGAAATAACTCAACACAAAACTAATACTTCATTAATATGAACTGCAATTACAATTTGCATGGCTCTCTGGCTGCCGCCAGAGAGCCCCCACTCTTTTCTCACTTTTTTCTCTTTTCCTCTTTTCTCTCTATCGGCTCTCTTCTCTTTTTGGTTACATTGTCTCTTTAAAGAGATGCTAGGTAGTTATAAAACTGTACCTGATATTTCCAATTTGGCTAAATCACATCTATCTAGTTTCTAACTAAACTAGTAAAGTGTCATGGAGTTGACAATGAAGTTGTCAACTTCACAATTAAACAAAACTCTCTATGTCTAAGACATTTAGACAACTAACATTTAATGTATTCTCACACCCAATCACATTAATAAGACCCAAAAAATCTTAATAAGCCATATTAAAATTTGATCATATAGGTCTATAATATTCCAAGATCTTTAAGATGTTCCCCATGCGAAGATGCCCCTGCATCATACTCCTTGACTTAAAAGATTTCCATGGCCCATGGAAATGCATAGTTGAGAGTTCTACAAACAAATCTTTCACTTCCTTGTCTTCATCACTGGGTCCATGCTTCCGATGCATACTCTGTCTCTTTCAAATGACTCCCATCAATGAAGTGCACATTGGCTTCTATCCATCACTCTTCACACTGCTGCTACATACTACCTCCCTACTGCCATCTTATCCATACAAGATTTTGGAAGATGCTTCCCACCCTTCTCTTAGTGGTTTCTCTCTTGCACCTTCTACCCAGCTTCATCTTGATGGAGATAGTGTCAAGATCCCGACTTGAGATCTTCACACACGCAATCACAACTGCATCCTTCTTGTAGCTATGATGGATCCATATGCCACCAGTTATATCTCTACCCACCAAAACAACCAGACCTTTCGTTGGCTCTGATACCATTCTGATGTAATACAAATTAGACCCAGTGCTCCATTCTGCAAAACTCTCCATAATCTCTCTTAAATCTGCAACTTGTTTCAGGTATAACTGACAGACCCCATCTAAGAGGCTCAAAATGCTAATCGGACATAATAAACCAGCCAAAATAACCTTGGACACAATAACCCCGCCATAATAACCCAAGGACACAATAATCAAGGGTCACAATAACCCATGGACAAAATAACCCATGGACAAAATAACCCATGGTCATTTTATATCAAGTTAGTATGTTAAAATGGGATTGTGAGGCAGCATATAGGATATTTAGGTCATTTTTAGACCATATATTCATTATAGACCCCTAAAATAGCCTTAATTTGCTTAAATAACTTATAAAATCATAAATAATTATAGAAATAAAGACAAATTCGTGGGAATAAGATAAATAAGAGTTATTATGAAAAGATGAGAATCGTAATGATGAGAATCATTTTTAATATTCATCACAGTAATGATGAGAATCATTTTTTAATATTCACCACCATAGTAATGATGAGAATCATTTTTTTAATTTTTCATGACAGTAATGATGAGAATCATTTTTTAATATTCACTACCACACAAAATTTGCAATTACTAAAAGAATATGAAAATTGGTTTATACCATCAATGTATATCCCAAGAAAATATGGGAAACATTTCCACTCATTTATATTCTTATGACCAACAAAACAAGATCCACTTATACACAAGTACTTGTAAAATTAAAACAACTTCACCCTGATCTAAACCCAAAAACTATAATTATTGATTTTGAATTAGATTTCAAGGGAGATATTTCTAAAAATTTTCCAAATGTCACTATTCAGAGATGCTTTTTCCATTTCTCTCAGTGCTTGTAGAGGAAAGTTCAAGAAGAAGGTCTACAAGCACGTTACAGTGTTGATGAAGTATTTTCATTTGAGATCAAAAAACTTGTTGCATTAGCTTTTGCACCTCAGATATATGTAATCAATGCATTCGAAACACTTATAAAATCTCCTTACTATATAGAACATGAGGAGACTTTTCAATCCATAATAGATTATTTTGAAGACACATGGATTAGAAGACTAACTAGAAGAGGCAACATATGGTCACCCATGTTTCCAATCACAATGTGGAACTGCTATTCAACTATTCAAGATGATCTTCCCAAAACCAATAATTCTATTCAGGGATGGCATAGAGGATTTAGTGAATTGCTTCAATCATTGCATAGATCAATCTGGAAATTCATCAAAGAAGTGAAAAAAGAACAGGGTCTCCAAGAGATTAAAATAGAGAAATATATGGCTGGACACACTACACAACCAAGCAAGAAAAAATACCGTGAACTCAGAGAAAGACTAAAAATACTAGTTGATGGTTATGACAATAATAATATTTTATATTATATAAGAGAAATTTCTCATAATTTAACACTTTAATTGAAAATTTGAATTTTTTTTTAAAAGTAATATACTTATAATTTATAAATGTTGTTTTCCTTTCTCTATAATCTTATGGGGTTATTTTTTCCATGGGTTATTTTGGATTGGGTTATTATGACCCTAGGTTATTTTTTCCTCGGGTTATTGTGGTCGAGTTATTCTGTCCAGGGTTATTTTGGCCAGGTTATTATATCCTATAATCAGATCAGTCAACATAATCAAGGAGTTTAGAGTGATTTAGACCCTGATGTGGTGTCTACCAAACAACAATTGACAGCTGAGGAAGTTTTGGATTCAAGAGTGCAAAAGACAACTAGACACAAGGTGTATATGGAACACCTTGTCAAGTGGAAAGATAGACCTAAATCAAAGGCTTCATGGATTGCAAAATCTGACTTCAAGAAGCTAGGCATTCTTGACTCTTTATTTTCTATAGGAGTGACTTGACTTTCCCTTTGTGGGGGAGTATGGTGCAGGAGCACCTAGGTAAGGCTCTTTGGTGACCTAGGGATTCTAGAGTTCTTTTGTCTTGTAGTGGTTCTAGCCAGACCAATAGTTGAATAATAGGACTAGAGGTGTCCTAAGGTGTGTTTTAGGTCTTTAGGGAAGGTCTTTTCAAG
>MU226887.1:1080427-1131430 GCA_018584345.1 Thuja plicata | reverse complement strand
CCGCCCGAGAAGGTTCCATAAATCTAGCCATTAAGGCCGACTACCCTTAGCATTTAATTATTTTTCACTTTTATTACAAAAGGGTCGGCTTTAAATATTTACAAAACATGAGATTAGGTAGCCCAACATCTGGAAGCCATAAATTTTGAACCGTAGCTCCGATTGGCTATTATAACCACTTTTTGGAAAGGGGAGATCGCGATCTATAGTGCCTGACTCGCAAAGCTCTAGTTAGCCGGGGGTTCGACCTCGATCCAGAGCCTCTAAGGTCTTGAAAATTGAGCTCAAAGGTTTTTCACCCTAAAATCTCAACAGTAAATCCTTATTAACTTCACCAATACAGATAATATGGCAATGAAATTCAACTGGCATTATTATATGACTAAGATGAACCTTCACCTGGAAAATTAGAACATTCTGAGTTCAAACGACCAAATTACTAAAAATAGTAAGTTTCCAAAAATAGCAGCTTTGTACAAAATAGCCCTTATTGAATAGAAAAACACATATTTTTGGGTGATGCAAGATTGCCCTTACACCCAGGATGCTCCTGCATCAGGATGATATTACTTAGATTACCTATGTTTGATTAGTTATATATTAACTTTTTACTTTTTATGATATTAATTAGATTAATTATTAGTTAAAGATCCCCTTAAGACATCCCCTTATGACCTTCCCTTAAGACATACCCTTTAGATCTCCTTAAGACATCCCCTTAAGACTTCCCCTTTAATACATTAGTTAGATTACTTATGAAATGTTAGTTCTAGATTACTTAGATTACTTATGCTCCATTAGTTACATATTAGTGTTATTTTTTTTATGATAGTAACATTATATTAAATTTATTAGTTAAAGATCCCCTTGAGACATAAAATGGATGATATTAGATATTATTTAGATTATTTATGACATTAAATTGAGCACTAAATAGATCAAATTAGTTAGATTACTTATGACATGTTAACTTTCTAGATTACTTAGATTACTTATTGTCAATGGTTTTAATATAGAACTTTATGTATGCTTTTATGTACTTTAAATAAATTACTATATTAATAATGTGTTACTTGATTATGTATAAATAATCTAATTAAATAAAAGCATCTACATCCAAATCAAATTGATAGATCTATGTATAATCAACTAGAATCAAATCATATATATGTATAACCGTGTTAGATCACATCATCTAATCAAATCAAATCATTTTTACATATATACTCATCTGATCAACCATCCAACTAAATCACCTAATCAAATCAAATCATCTGTACGTGAATACTCATCCAATCAACTATCAAATTTAATTGTCTAATAAAATCAAATCATCTAATCAAATGAAATCATAACTACATAAACATGTATATGTGTGTGTGTGTGTGTGTGTGTGTGTGTAAAACATAAAAACATGTATAAATCATCTAGAAGCTAATCATAGATCTATGTAATATCAAATCGTAAATCATCTAGAGATATGTCAACCATAAATGTTTAACACATAAATAATCTCTGTCTACGTCTAGAGAGCATATAAATATATGTCTCAAATTATAAACTAAAAATATAAAACATATAGTTATGAAATATATAATGAGTATCAAATAAATGATTTGTGCAACATGTCCTAAAATAGAGAGTCATCCAGGCACATACGAACAAAGTGACCCTCTAACTGAGTGTCATGAGCATCCTCTAGCTGTGAAGCAGCAACTGACCCCTGCAAATTTAGTACAATAGTTTTCTATATACATGCAAATTATATATTATGTAAAGTACTTGGAAATATATAAATACACAAGTGTACAATAGTCACTCGCTAAATCTCTTCTATGAAGATGATTTCAGCCCACACTAGAGGTAATGTTCTCTGCTAACTTTGTCTGCAAAATATTATACATAGAAAAGACATCAATATACACATCTAGAATTAATTATTGACTAAAAATCCTAGAAAGGTGAAAATAAAATTTAATATACCTAAATCTTCGGAGTAGGAGGATCATCAGTGCACTGCACAATCATATCATCAACAAAATCTGCATCACCTACACCACCTCCTATCCTAACCGTATCTAGTAATGAAGAGTGTAGCGGTGTGTGTAGCTAGGAGGGGAGTGTTATAGAGTATGAACCTCCAGAATGCAATAAAAAATCTATATACAATCCAATATTTGTGCCCGTGTCCACCTGACTCAAACCCTCATAGATGCTCATAATATGTTTCTAGGCCCTTAGTTATGATCCATATATCTCCAATCTGTATGCATGGCTCTACAATTCTAGATTTATCTGTGGGTGCAGAGCGCTCTATAGAGTGATGTGAACTATGTTGTGCATGACTAGATGGTGTGTCATAGGTTAATGGAACTACAGGATCATGTGCAAGTCTGATAATATCTCCGACTGACTATATCTGGATCCTCTACATGTCTTCAATATAAGAATATGACTGCAAGAGATCCTCCAAAAATTAAAGTTCCACATCCAAATGAATTTGATGTCTAGAAAGCACTTGTATCTCTCCTAATAGAGGAAGACCTGCACTTCTATATGTGTCATCATTGAAGCCTGCAACAGTACTAGATGAAGCTTTGGAGGATGATCTCTATCGGCTTAGTCTAGTCAGAATGTATCTTCCCAATGTGTCATAAATGATGGAGGTGGATGAATAATTAGTCTCTGCTATCATGTTGACTTCTTCCCTTTGGGAAGAAATGATCACTCTATCTGAAGTAGAAGCCATCATTGATTCCACTGTCAGATTCCTCTGTCGAACCAACTATTTACATGAGAAGGTATGACCTGATCAACCCTTCAATACTGGTCACATTGTACAACTCTACCATGCTCTTGAGAGAAATATCCTATCTAAGATCGAAATAGTTCACCTTGAGTCTAAAATGAAACTCAGCGTATAGTTGCTACAAAAAGTATAATGGAATCTGGTCATTATTAGGATAATGACCATGTGTAGTGAGAAATTTAGGGTGTATCATGCATGCTATCTGAGGAATCTCACACTGTGTAACGTGATAGGCCCTTACCTTGAGCTTCCTATGATAAAATGGGTAAACCTCTTGTTTTATTATTTCATTAGGGACAACATTTTGGACCGTCTCTAAGGATATATAAACCGAGACCTTATCTCTCAACTCTCAAAAAATAGTATCAATAACCTGTGGTGTAAAAGAAGAGTGAGATATCAATCTTGTAGTCAACTACTCTAAACTCCTCAATATAGTACTACAAATATATCTATATAACCCAACCTCAGATGAACTAATGGAGTCTCTAATTTGATCAATCTCTATTCGAGCAATCTCAAAAATTCTCATAGTATCTAGAGGGTGAGGTACATCCTAAGATGGTACATCGTGATTTGTATCATCTCTAGAATCATGTGTGACCTTCTATATGTAACCTATGAACTAAGTGTTAATAATTAAGTACATATTACAACTACATGTAAAATGGAAAATAATATCTGAATCTAAAATTATACTTAAATACAATACTAAATGAATGATATATAATAAAGTACAATTAATAAAAAAAGATTTAATTATACATAATATATAACCAATAAGGATTGCTAAGGAATCTTATGTCACAAAAGGTCCTAATAAGGGGTCCTAGGTGTCTTAAAGGGTCATATGTTGTAATAGTTCATTTTAAGGGGTCATATGTCATAACAGGATCTATTATGTCCTAAAGGTTCTTAAAGAGTTTTAATAGGTCATCCTAGGTATGTTAAAGGGTCCTAAGGGTTCATAAAGAGTTTTATATCATAATAGGGCTCCCAAAAGGTCCTAGGATGTACTAATTGGTCTTAATAGGTCCTATTAGTTCTTAAGGGCTCCTATTAGGTCTTAAGTGGTCCTATTAGGCCTATAGGAATCATCATGTCATCATAAGGGTTGTTAAGTAGTCTTATGTCACAAAAGGTCCTAATAAGGGGTCCTAGGTGTCTTAAGGGGTCATATGTTGTAATAGGTCATCTTAAAGGGTCCTCATGTCATAATAATGATTTGTTCATGAATCTTATGTCAAAAAAGTCCCTAATAAGGGGTATTCAGTGTCTTAATGGGTCATATGTTGTAATAGATCATCTTAAAGGGTCATCATGCCTTGATAAGGGTTGTTAAGGAATCTTATGTTACAAAAGGTCCTAATAAAGGGTCTTAGGTATCTTAATGGGTCATGTGTTGTAATAGGATTTATTATGTCATAATAGGATCTATTATGTCATAATAGGACCTAATATGTCATAATAGGACCTATAATGTCATAATAGGTCGTACAAAGGGTTCTTATGGAAGCTTATGTCACAAAATGTCCTAATAAGGGCTCATAGGTGTTTAAGTGGTCTTATATGTTCTAATAGGTCATCTTAAGGTGTTATATGTCATAAATGGTCCTAAGGGTTCTTAAAGAGTTATAATAGGTCATCCTAGGTGTCTTAAAGGGTCCTAAGAGGTCTTAAAGAGTTGGATGTCACAATAGGGGTCCTAGAGGGCCCTAGGATGTACTAATAGTCCTAAAGGGTCCTAGGATGTACTAATTGGTCTTAATAGGTTCTATTAGTTCTATTAGGTCTTAAGGCTCCTAAGGGTTCTTAAAGAGTTCTAATATGTCATCCTAGGTGTCTTAAAGGGTCCTAAGGGTTCTTAAATATTTTTATGACATAATAGGGGTCGTAAAGGGTCCTAGGATGTACTAAGTCCCATCATATAAGTGTCTTAAAGGGTCCTAGGATGTACTACGGGGATCTAGGATAATATTTTAACATCTAATTGTACATGAATAATATTTATACATAACTCTAACATGTACATGAGAGAGAGAGAGAGAGAGAGGGAGAGAGAGAGAGAGAGAGAGAGAGAGAGAGAGAGAGAGAGAGAGAGAGAGAGAGAGAGAGAGAGAGAGAGAGAGAGAGAGAGAGAGAGAGAGAGAGAGAAAAAANAGAGAGAGAGAGAGAGAGAGAGAGAGAGAGAGAGAGAGAGAGAGAGAGAGAGAGAGAGAGAGATTAAAAACAAATATTTTCTAACATTTTCTATCTATTTTTAATGTTTTCTAACCTTTCCTAAAATTTCTACTATGCTTTAACAATATTTTCTAAATGTTTTCTAACATTTTGCTAACATTTTGACTATGGTTTTCTAAGATTTTCTAACATATTCTAACATTTATACTCTGATTTTCTAATTTTTCTAAATGTTTTTTAACATTTTCTAATGTTTCCACTAAATAAAATTTATTTAAAATAAAAAAGCTAGCTAAAATAAATATAAAACATATAATTTACAATTAAAAAGGAAAAAAAGTGTGTACCTGATACAAATGAAAATCAGAAGAGGTCAAAAAATATCGGGATGTCCTTATGTCTCTCTAGATATCACTAGTTAGCTCTAAGCCCAGGGTCTACAAGATCTCCAATAGTGAAATGTGAAAGTGAAATGGGTCACTGGAAATATATAAAAAAATCCAGCCACATGAGTGTTCACAGGAAGGGGGTGTTTTCTTGAAGGGGGTCTTTGGGAGAACACCCCTATGGGGGGTAGTTCATACAAAGGAGGGTCTTTGTATGAACACACACACATCACTCTGCTCACACAAAGGCTTGTACACCCTTTGTGTGAACACGTGGATTTAAACGAAGGGGGTAAATTTGAAAAAAAATTGCAAAACCAATTTTCCTTCATCCCAAAAAGTGGGACACACTATTGTGAGATCAATCATCATTAACTATTGGTTGGAGAATGGCATACTGGGGAATATAGAAGATATGAGGACATACAAATAAAATATTCAATGGGAATTGGGTGACCATATCATGTAATAGATCACTAATCAAACTAGCCCAATTAAAGTAATTTTACCCAACAAAAATTACTTGAATAAATAAAACTAATCCCTCTTAAGTAAATGAAAGAAGCTTTCAATATTTTCTTTGTCAACACTAACTACAACTCCATCATTATGTGTGTTTTGATTTTCCTTTTTTCTGGATCATATCTATTGATGCATTTGGTTACTAATTCCACACATTGTATGACTACCAAGAATCTTTGTAGCTTTAATTAATCCACTCTTTACTAACCTTTGTGTGATAGAATTCCTATTAGAATGTTTTACCCTTCCCCAAAAGCTCTTCATATCCACATAATTCAAAATTTTATTGTCTATTTTTTCATATGTGCATTCTAGGTGATTAAGATTATCATACCCTAAATGCTTGAATTTCATGCTTATGGACCATGCATTAGTAAATTGAGCTAGGGGTAATTTTGCAATTAAAACAAAAAAATATTACTTTGTAACACTGATAACTTAAAAATTTCACCCCATTGACAACATAATCATAAAATTAAAGAATATCAATGAGGATATCATTCATAAGAATGATAAACCAGTCAATATGTTGTAGACTTGTGGTTTGGTCTTATGGGTTTTTCATGGTTGTAGTTCTGTAGGGTTGTATTTACTCTGATTTTTTTGGAATGGTTGTTTTTTTTATTTTTCTAATGGTTCCAGGATGGTTTCAGTTTTACTTAAATTTTGTATCTTTTTGTCGACTTTAGGTTTCTTGTCCCTCTAAAACTAGTTTTCCCCTTTAATCAAAACTTACCAATTTCACTTGGTGCACCTAGAGGGAAACCCAGGCCCACTAGGTGTGGGAAAGTGGTAGGATATGATAATGGCAATGCTATTACTCTGGTGGCACTCCCCTTGGGATCTCAGTCTAACAACTTAGTAGAAGCCATAAGTGCTTATCAAACTCTACAAAATGTGAGGCATCTTAATTGAAAGAATGTGTGGATCGAAGGGGATTCTAAAAATATCATAAAGTGCTTAAAATGGGAATATATAAAGCCTCTTGGACTATTGATAATCTCATCCAAGACTCTACGAACATTATTAAAACCTTTGATAAGTGTTATAAATCTCACTCTTATCATGAGACTAATAAGGTGGTTGATGGTCTTGTCAACCTTGGGGTCCAATCTAGGGATATAACAATTTGGAAAGGAGAAAATAATATGAATAATGATATTATTTTTCTCCTTAGATATGACAGATTTAATGGTACAATTAAGAAGATCCCCTATAATGATGGAATGACATATATTAACTTTCAAATTAGTGTGAAGGTTTGAGTTTGTCTGACTAGGAAGAACCTCATTATTACCATTTACATCTCACATTTTTTGTGGGCATTTCTTGGTGTTATCTATGGGGTTTTCATTTTTACCTCTACCAGTGTCATTTTGAACTAGTATTTGTTAGGTGTTTCTACTCTAAAGATGGGAGGAGATTTGACAAGAATTGAACCTATGACGTACGAAGACTGGAAAAGCAAAGAGGATATTTTGTATAGGTTGTCCAAAGGAAGAGTTACCTCATACCTTGACAAGTTGCATGGGTATAAAAAGAAGGTTACTATAATTTTTTTCCAGGACTGGAATAATGGCTCCTTCACCTTGTTTTGTAAGGAAATTGCCCTTGATGAGAAGCTCATTTCTTAAATGTTTGGCTTACTCTTAAAAGGAATAAAAATTTTTAAGTATAAGGTCTCTAAGAATGTTGTGTTTAGATTCCCTAAGACTAAGAAGGATAGATAGGTGTTTGTGAAAGCTAACAATACTTTCTTTGTTCCCAAGATAATTAAGCCTTTGTGGAGGGAATTTTTAAATCTGGTCATGGAATATTTTACTATTGATGGCAAATACAATAGGGTCCATGATTATCATTATGTTCTTATGAATCATTTTAGACATAAAATTATGGTGTCTTTTCCTTAATTTTTACTCTCCTCCCTTGGTGCTAGCATCAATAGCCATAAGAATATCCCCAAAAATCATATTCTTCACGAAGGGTTGATTTTATTTATTTATGAGCACTTTTAGGATAAGGCATTTGATACCCCTATAGAGAAAATCTAGGTTGTGGAAATGAAAGGTAAGGAGGATTTTGAAGCTTTTGAGAGAGGGTGGGAAACTAACTCTGAGGAGGAGGATGAGGAAATTCCTACTCCTCCAGGTAAAAACTTAAGACTTCCCTAAAGAAGAAAGTTACAAGTACTCATGCAATCATTGTGTTTGATGAGGATGAGGGAATGCAGACTAATGAGAGTGTGGAGATGGGCATTTCCCGCTCTCTAACTATTGGTAAGAAAATTTATGTGAGTTTGATGAATGCCACCTCACATGGACAAAACTTTTGAGAAGGAGGAAAATTACACCAAGGATTATGATGAACGAATTGTAGAGCCTAAACCCTTAGATAAGAAGATGAATATTGGCATGAATAAGAGTGTTGGGTATGCTAGTAAGGGTCAGATTACTATGGAGGGTTTTACTACTCCACTCACTGTGAATTCCATCTCCTATATTTTTGATATTGGTAGAGTTGTTGAAGAGGACATATCTAATCCTATGGCTAGTGATGATGAGTGTTTTTATGGTGGGGATAATTCTAAGGAAGGTGTGGATTATAGGGACATGGACAATGTTGTATCCATTGATGTCTTGCAGACTGCCAAAGATGGAGCCCTAGAATTTTACAGGACCATAAAATGGGTCTCTCATCAAGTTAAGGATATAAATACCAAGAAAAGGACTTTCAATAACAAGCTGAGATTTCTAGAGAATCTTGGTGTGTAAAAGGATAGTTCCTTTTCTGATAATGTTAAAGACCTCACCAATGAAATGTGAGTGATTTTAAAGTCGTGGCTGCAGAATATGATAAGAAATTTGAGGAGTTTGATACATGAATTTCTAGTCTTGAGTCCTCCCTGAAGAAAATTGTCATGTGGGTCTATAACATTCTCAAGGCCTTCGCTCATCACCTTAAAATCCTTGTGGGGAAGCTTGAGCATATTTAGGAAAATGCCATTGTGAAAGAAGAAGGGGAGAAGGATAATGGACCTGAAGAGGTTTATGGCCCAAGGAAGAGGACCCATGCTAGCATAAGGAAGAAGGCTCTCAAGATTGACAAGGGTATTGAAGACCTAAAGGTTATTTCTACAAAGATGGACCTGCTAGAACTAGAACATGATGAGCTTCTCAAAAAAATTTCTTAGCTCTACTCTTTGTTGGTTTCTTTTATGGTTTTTTGTGTCATTTGGTTGTTGTTTGTTTCTATTTTTTTTGTGTTGTGTTGGCTTTCTCTACTTTTGCTAGCTTTTCTTGTAGGTGCTTGTAGGTTACAGTTTGATTTTTTAGTATGGGCTTTAATACTTATCTTTCAATAATGAAGTTGTAAAGGGTTTTAGGTCCCTTCAAAACCTTCTTTTATCCTAATTAAAAAATTACCAATTTCATTAGAAACACCTTTAGAAAATTCTTCCATGACCTAGCTTATTGTCCCTTCTTATTGCTTGCATTGTCAGATAAAAAATGATGGATGCGAAGTGTTATAGGAAAGTAATTGACACTATAGCTTCCTACATTTAATGTGTATATCTGGTACTATCAATACTCCTATTTTATGTCACTCATGTCTTTTTAAAGGATTGGAAAAGAGGGCTCTATTTCACTTCTCTAGCTCCCTTTCATGAGTTAGGGAATGTTCTTTACAAAATTTTCCTAACTGTAACCTTTGATTGAACTATTAATTGTCACAAAAGCATTTTATAATAACTTTATCATTTATCTAATTAGTTCAAAAAAAAAAAATTTCATTTTTTTTGTCAATGCTTCATGAGTTGGGAAATGTTCCTTATTGTCTTCCTTCCATGTTTTACATCAGAATGCAATGGAGCTACTTTACAATAAATTTTCTCCCAAATTGAATATCCATGTTGTCAGATCTAGCAACATATTTTTGAACTTTACTTAAACTTTAAAAAGTTAACAAAGTGTATCTAAAGAGTTAAAAACTAATTTATAATCATTCCTTTCATATTAGGCTCGTCAAGAAACACCTTCATGTTAAGGTGTTCCTTTTTTATAAATTTGGTACTTTGGGAATTATTCTTGGTTGGGTAAACAATTTTTAGAAACATCCATATCACTTCTCTTTTATATATCACGGTCTGACAAGTAAAAGTGTTGATGGGTCTTGCACCATATTTCTGAGCTTCACTTAATCTTCAACAAGTTCACAAAAAGAGTTTCAATAATTACAAAATATCCAAACAACCTATGAGTGAACGTGTTTCTCGTTACATGTTAGTGCATTGGATATACAAATTTAATTTCATTACACATACAACCACTTCAATTATTTTTACTTTTATTACCTACTCCCCTTCAAATATATAAAACACATCGGCTATTGATTGCACACCTATAAGTGCACAACTACTAGTTTATTCATCCAAAATATACTAAATTTCCATGGACTAAGTATAGACGGTGCTTCCTATAGTAATTTTGAATAAAATCATTTCTATTGCTTAAAATTCTTTTATATATTTTACTTGTACTCAAACATCAAATGATTAGATAGTAAAGTTGATTTTAGAACCATTAAAATTAGATTTGAACATGGAATCAATACTTTAACAAGATATTTGTAACAATCTTCCTATCAATTTATCCACACAACAATGATAAATAATAACCTTACTTTTAAAAGAAAAAAAAAACTATTTTATCATTAAATCATTTAATAATTCAGCATTCCAATAAATTATGCATTATCAACATCGAACCCATTATTAAAATTTGGAAAGAGACATTAAATCTGGGATAAAGATAAATATTTTAAATCTAGAAAGAGACTACTCAAAATCATTTCAAATTAAAAGGATTTTATCAAGATTGCATGTGTTATAAACAGACTTAATTGGTTCATGTGTAAAAGAAGAAAATAAATTATAGTGTTCGGTTAAACGTTTTAAACAAAATAGTAGTACAAGTACTTTTTATATCTTTGATTATAAGACAAAAGATGAGTTATAGAAAAATTAAATATGTAGAATATTAAAAACCAAAAGAGAATTGCATAAATACTTTATTTTATTTCATAAGTAACCTAATAAGTAGAAAAGGAAAAAGAGATGTGTACCTGTCTAAAAAGTAAGTACTTGATTTGTGTACTTTTTAAGGACCATTTTGCACTCATTTTAGAAATAGGACCTTATAAGGACATTTAAATTCAAATGTGGGTCTTTTTTCTTCTCTCTTTTCCCTCTTGTTTGCTTAAAATCGAGGTCAACCCCTATTTCTAAGTGTGGTCCTTTATTTTTCTGCTAATCACTTAATCTATTTCATCACCTAGGCCTGATATCATTATTAGTGGCATTTATTTGACCTTTCTGAGCCCCCAAAAAAACAACAATTCAAATCTGTGGTTAGCCTGGGTAAGGTTAAACCCCCAAGATGTAGTGAGAAGTATATAGTGTTAGAAACACTAAGGAGGGGGGGGGGGTTGAATCAGTGTTTGTCGATTATCTTTATTTCCGCAACTTGAAACTTAAATCAAATAGATAAAAAATGAGGCATAACACAATAACACATAACACAAGATATGATTACGGGGAAACCTTGATCAGAGGAAAACCCTAGTGGGAATTAGTACCCACAAATGATTATACTAGTCTTATGAACTTGTTAGAGCTCCTTTGCCCTATTAGGAGAAGTCTTTACAATGAAAGTACAATGACCCTATTAGGAGTCTTTACAAAACCTTGTTGAAGGTGAATGGCTCACTGCTAGAGCTCACTTCCCAATAGGATGAAGGCTACAACCTTCAGGTAATAGATATACACTATATTAGAAGATGAACTACTATAATGACACTATTGTCTGACTTGTTCCTTTTATGCGCTGATGCTTTAATCTCTTGAATAATTCTACTTTATATTGATTTTCTCATATTGATCTTCTGGATATCTTCTCTACACATTTTCACTCTTTTACTTAATACAAAATTGCAAGGGAAGTATATATACATGCCTGAATAGACGCAAACAAAAACAAGACCTTTGTCAGCCCAAAAACAACATACACAATGCTTCCAAATAAATTTTCTTAAGAATGTTTACATGATTGTTGAAGACATAATTATAATCATATTACAATAGGCATATGGCCTTTACAAAATAAAATATTATATGCTAATCAAAATCTGAAGTTGGCTTCATACTCTATTTTCTGAAATTCTAGTGGCACTTTATCTTGCTGTAACTTCTCCATACTTTCATACCATACAATGTTTGTATGGAATAAGCTTAATGACATATCATAAAGCTTAAGTATGGAGGCGCATAGTCTGATTTGATCATACGCATGTGCGTTGGTGCACTGATCAACTATATATCTCTGTTCTGTTCTGTTTTCTATACTTAGCCAATTTTGATCTACAAGGTTTACTTGTCAAAAGTTCATATGAATTTTTTTCCATAATGACAACAAAAAATTAGTCATATACACCCTGAGTGTCAACTTTCCAAAAATCTCCCCCTTTGTCATTAATGACAACAAAGGAATGTGGCCAAGTTACTTAAACTTTGACTTAACAACAAAAACTCTAAGTTTGTTGTACGTCATAACTTCAGCTAGATATATCATACTCCTTTATATAGACTACTCCCCCTATAACATTAATGACAAAGGTTAAAAAATGAAATACCTAATTACTTACTCTGAGTACACATCTAGGTATGCAATCTGAAGATTCTTGATTTCTTGCTGCCAGAATGCCTTGAGTCCATCAATAGTCTGAAGACGGGTGCATATTGTATATGTGAGCTTCTCCATATTTTTTAGATCCATGCAAGGGCCTTGATCATATGTGACAATGGTTGCATTTATCTATTTGATGTTCTCATTTAAAATAGCTAAGGAGAGTGCAAGTGTATTTCTTAGTTGGGTTTGCCTGGTCCTTATCTTGTTGATCTCTAACTTGGCTTTTTCAATCTTGTCTATCTGCCTTTGATAGATTTTTTTGTAGATGTTGATGTCTTGGGAGGATGTTTCAACTGATTTCCTGATGTTTTTAACCAAGATGTTTTCTTCTTCAATCTTCTTAATGTGCTCAAAAGTGAATTTGCCTCTGTCCATACAATTTGCTATCACCTTCCTACCTTTTGCGGCTAATTCTTTTAGAATTATTTGAACAATCTTCAATGAGTTTAGATCTAATTGGAAGTTATTTTTTAGTTCATCTAATCTTCCCTTTTTGTACTCATCCTCTGAAGTTTTAGTAGCTGGATCTACTAAACTTGTGAAGTTTTCTTTGAAGAAAGTCAAGATGTTATCAACATCATCAAGTGACTAAATATTTGCCAATTTCTTTTCTATTGGCACTAGGTTATTTAGAATGTTTACTGACTCTAGAATGAGAGGGTTTATCATAACTTGTTTCTTTGTGGCTTTCTCCATGGCTAATAAACTGATTTTAAATAGATCTTCTTCTCCCCATGCATCTAGGTTTGCTGAATCAGGGTCAAGCTTGACAACAATGATATTGATGGTTTGATAGATGGAGTGAATATAGAATTTTGACTAACATCCATGCATTTACTTTTCACTGGGATCTCCATAGAGTGTGGTTCATTAGGTTCATCCTTTCTCTCTTCATCTTGACCTGTTGTTTTTCCTGTAGGAACTTGTTCTTGTTGCAAAGAAGTATTATCAGTGCATACCTTCTCAGTTTCTTTAGTACTTACAAATGCTTCCTCAAACTTATTTAAGTCACTTTCTCAGGCTAACATGGTGATCTCAAGATCATTTATCACAATGGTTTCATCTGAATCGTTGACTCTATTAGAGGGTGATGTAACTTTAGGCGCTGAATCCTGTGGACCTGTTATAGGCACATTAAGAATCTCTGGTTCTTTGTCTTGTTTGGAAGGAACTATAGTCACTTTATCTATAGGCTCCATTGATGGGTACATGTGTTTTTCCAACAAAACTTGCTCAAATTCTCTTTTAGTCTCTTTACCAACCAATTCATATTCTTTGTTCATAATGTGAAGAGTTCTTGTTTTGGTTCTTAGATGAGGTTTTACCAAATCTAACAGTATTTCCTTCTCAACATGTGATCAAACAGGGAGAATACTATGTAATTTTTCTTCTCTAATTCTCATATCTTCTTCAATCGCTTGCCTTGTCAATAGGTCTAGTATGTTCCATACTTTGTCTCGAATGATTGTCTTGAGTTCCAAAACTGACCTTTTAAATTTGATCATATGAGAGATAATCATAGAATGTATTTCTGACCTATCTATCTCTTGGTACTTGTCATAGACATTTGTAATTGAATCTATTCTTCCTTCATTAATGACTATGTTCCTTAGGACTACTAGACTAGGTTTGAATCCTACCTCGGGAGGGGCTTGAGTATTCTTTACTTTTCTTTGTGTTGTCCTTGAATATGGGTGACCTTTGTGAATTTTCTTCCTTCTTCTAGTCAGTTTGCGTGGTACCAAAGGTGGAGAGGATTCCAAATCAATAGTAGTTGACGGTGCAAATGTAACTTCATCAAACTACTTCTTTTTCTTCTTGTGGATATCATCTATTTTCTCTATCTTGATTTATGTAGGTGTTTTTTTAAGCTCTCTTGCAATATTAGCTTCCCTGGATTTATCTAGGTCTTTTTGTGTGACCCCATTAACTTTTAGGATGTTAGATGTAATCCTTGATACCTTCCTCTTATTATCTGCACTGTATAAGAGATAATCAACTTGATTTTCCTTCTCTTTGTATGTGCCCCATCTTGGCTCTTTTGTATCTTTAGGCGTAGACAAAAGAACTTGTGCATATCCTTCCAACACATGTTCTTCAACTTCATAACAAAGTGGGTGAATCCATTTGGTTCTTGGTTCAATTGCTTCCATGAAAGTATAGTGAGTTTCGACCATGAAGCATATGGTGTCCTTGTATTTCTCGACTATCTTCTCTAGTATTTTAAACCTCTTCTGCATCTTGATCCTAAATGTCTTGATCTCCATATCCATAGAGTCCTTTACACTACTTTTTGATGTATCTTTTAATGAAATTTGTGACATAGTAGGTTTGCTCCAGTCTAGGTAAAGATTAGAGACTTTACCAACAATGTGGAATTATAAGTAGATAATCAAAGAGCCAAATCTGAATATTTTTCTCTTTTCATGCTTGATAGCTTTAATGTTATCAATTAATTGTGCACACAATATATCACAAAGATTATATTGTGTGTTATCTCCTGTCATCCTTATTGCTACCAGAACAGTAGCTGTGGATACACTATTCAGTCTACTTGCATGTTCAAACTTGTAACCAAGTATCATGGTGATAAGTTTGATGTCTTCTTCCATAATGGGATCAACATTAATTTTGTGCCTATCACTTCTAGATAAGAAAGCCTTCTCAACCTATTTATTTACATCCTTTCCAGTAGGAAGAACAGGTCTAGCCTTGGAGAGTCTAGTCATCTAGTGAATGAGGTTAGAAGTAGTGCAGAAAGGAACTTCACCAATCCAATATAGATCATCGTGAATCCTACTGAGTAGAATATTAACCCATTCTAGTTCATAGAATTCATGCACATTTGTATACTAAAAAATAGGGTTATCAGTGAGATGTGAGTATTGATCCTTGAATGAGTAATCCAGTTTCATCATTGATTCCATGAGCATTGTTATGTTGTTGTTACCAATAGACTCCTTCCTACAGTAAATGTAAGCGTGTATGTCTTCAACATGCGTGAATCCTATCAGAGTCTTGGAGAATGCCCCTTCTACATCATCTAGCACAGAATTTAATGGATGCTTCTTAAACACATATCTCTTTTCTCAGAGATGTCAAACACTATAGGAGTAGCCATTACATACTTGTAACTTGCTTAAGTAGGGTTTCACAGAGATTTTGAAACAACGCGTCCGCTAGGGTTCCGTTTCAACTTCTATTTTCCTTTCTAACCAACCAACGATTATCTTTTAATGTTTTGATGCTAAATTCTCTTGTGCTGTTTGAATGCTTTGATCTCAAATGTAAAAGTGAATATAAAAGTTCTTTTGCTGACTTATAAAGAGTTACTGCATTTAATTCTTGATGCCATAATGTGGTTTACACTGAGAATTTCAATCTTTGCTCTTATCAAAGTACAAGTTGTACATCCATGCATAATATCTAAACTTGTGACCAAATACATGAATCCATAGGCGCATACTCAGAGGTGAGTATACCAGCCACACAGGGGTTTAGAGCTTGAATAGCTCCCCCTATGACCATGATGGTCATCTAACCAGAAGTAGAAGTTGCGTACACTATGGATGCATCTACTACCTTGTTAACATCATCATCTTTCTTTACTTAAACCCATATTTTACTTGAACGTTCTGTAGATTTTACAAACTTGACTTCTCCAGATTCTTCAATTAATGATCCATAGGATTTTCTTGTTTTTGTGTTCTGGACCTACAAAACCTTGAGATATGTCCTTCTTTGTTATATGAGTGAAAAATGATTGGAGGTCTATTGATATTGTTTATCATGCTACACTTCTTGGCTATGTGTCCATTCTAATTACATATCTGACATGTAATGTTCTAATAGTTTCTCTAAGGTTGATTTCTCTGATTGTATTGGGGGTAAAAGCACAATAATCTGTCACCCTTTTACAAAGGAAAAGGATGACAAAATCAAAGTTGTTCAGCTTCAATAGTATAAAAGTGACATTTATGTTTGGAATTTGAAGGTGATGTAAACTAATAAAATGTTTTAAAATGGATGAAGTTTATGATTAATATTTTTAATATTTTTTTTGAGTAAGTTTTGATATTTATTTTTAATGTTTAAAGACAATTTTTCAATTGCAGAAACATGCTGAAAGTTAGGGGTCTAGTTCCCGCCAAAACATTATATGTAAATAAACATTTTTTCCCCTAATTTCAAAATATGTTATAGATGACATATATATCTAGTGCATGAAGAAATAAAAATTGGTTTGTGACCTATATTTTCTCTTTTATAACAATTCAAATTCCAACTCACCTGAAATCGACAGTTTTCATCTCCCGCCATATTTTTCATAACAAATATATCCCAATCAAAAAAATAAATATATATTCTTGAAGAGGAATCTCTCTTCTAGTGCACCATATGTTTTTCAAATTTATTTAATATTTTTTACTATTTTTTTTCTTTCTCCGAATCAACATCTCCTTGACTGTTAAAATACCTACTTGCAATATTTTTAAATTATAATAGACTATGTATAATTAAAACACTATAAAATCTATAAGAGATATTCTTGACTCTGATCTCTACAAAAGGGTATTTTTGTATTTTTTTAAAAATATCATTAAAAAGTCTTAGAGTTATTGAAATGTCACTTTTCTGAAATAATTTTATTTCTACGGTAATTGGCCTCAAAGTGGTATAAAACATGCATTTAATAGACATTTCCAATTTGAAAAGTTAAAAACCTTATCTAACTTAACTATAATGAATCTAGCTAGACCATATGTTTGCCCAAAATTAATTTTTAGTTAGAAATACTAAAATTCAGCTGTGCTGATAAGTTGTCCTAAAAGGTGACAGATTATTGTGCTTTTACCCTTGGGTAATATTTCTTTGGTTCTACTGTGACTACTTTCTTTGACTTGTTCTGCAATGTATAGCCTTGTGACCAAATTTATTATAGGAATAACAATAGCCATTGAATGGTCTTACCTCTTTACAATCTCTTGCGAAATATCCATGCTTGTTATAGGCATAACAAGTTTGGTTAACTATCTTGTGTTCATCTTTAGATGATGCTGCTCTAGCTTCTACAAGATTCTCAGTAGCCTTTACTTCTATAGATTTATCTTCTACTTTCTTTCTTTCTTGTATTGTATTGGTTTCACTTTGTGCTATACTGTATCCAACACTAGTTGTATCTCCTCTTATCTTTTGTGCATATAGTTGTGATTGAATTAGATCAGAACTTGTGTGAAGTTTTTCAATATGATTCTTTTCTTCTGTCAATTCAAATTCTATCTTTTTCTTCATGTTTTCTGACTCCAAGATCTTCATATTTGCTTCCATAAGTTCTTCATCTAGTTTTTTACTTTCCTTGGTTTTTTCTTCAATAGTTGTTAGGCTATCTGTAAGTTGTTCATTTAGATCTTCAATCTTTTCCTTCAGAGACATGTTTTCTTTATTAATCTTTTTGACCATTTTTCCCAAATCATTTGTAGAGCAATCTTTTAGATCTTTTCTTAATTTTTTGATAAGCCTTTAGGGTCCATCAACTTTTAGTTTAAGTTATTCATTTTATTTTTCAGATCTGTCAAGATCATCAAGGGTTGCTTCAATATTATTTTTTTAGATGTTTCTCTTCTATTGAATCCATGATCTCCTCAAGTGGTTAAACTTTCTTTCAGAGGACCAGATCTCTGGTACCAACTGTTAGAAACACTGAGAGGGGGGGGGTGAATCATTGTTTGTCAATTATCTTTATTTCAGAAAATTGAAAATTAAATCAAATTGATAACAAATGTGGCATAACACAATAACACATAACACAAGCTATGATAATGGTGAAACCTTGATCAGAGGAAAACCGCGGTGGGAGTTAGTACTCACAAATGATTGTACTAGTCTTATGAACTTGTTAGTGCTCCTTTGCCCTGTTAGGAGAAATATTTACATTGCAAGTACAATGAACCTATTAGGAGTCTCTACAAAACCCTGTTAAAGGTGAATGGATCACTGCGAGAGCTCACTAGCTAATAGGATGAAGGCTACAACATTTAGGTAATATATATATACCCTATATCAAAAGATGAACTATTGTAATAACATTGTTGTCTGATTAGTTCCTTTTATGCATTGATGCTTTAATCTCTTGAATACATCTACTTCATACTAATATTATCATATTGATCTTTTGGATATCTTCTCTTCACATTTTCACTCTTTTACTTAATACAAAATTGCATGTCAAGTTTATATACATGACTGAATAGATGTGACCAAAAACAAGACCTTAGTCGGCCCAAAAACAACACACATAATGCTTCCAAAAAAATTGGCTTAGGCGTGTTTACATGAGTGTTGAAGAGATAATTACAATCATATTACAATAGGCTCATGGCCTTTACAAAATAAAATATTATAAGCTATTCAAAATCTGACACTAGTAGAATTGGCCCCTATTTTCAGCAAACATTGGTCGAATTATCTACGCAGATTGGTTGAAGGACCCACATATTGCTTTGTCGGTAGTTTTATCATCAAAATATTGAGACATCCTTGTTAACGTCAAAATTTCTACACAAAATTGGTCAAAATTAGCATCTTCAAATGTCCATATTATTTGTCAAAACTTTGAGCCACGTTCATCAAAATGTTCAACCCGTCCGACCAGGATGCCAAACCAACGATGCAAAATTTGGTTGAAATGTCTTACCCATCTAACCAAGATGCCAAACCCACAACGCAAAATTTTGACATAGAATGGTCAAAACGTAAGTCGGCCTAAGTAGATGTTTCGACCATTGGATGTCAAAATTTTGACCAAAATTAAATTTAAAAAAAAAAAAAATTCTGAAACCAATGAGCCTCAGTTTTGGTACTCGGCTTCAATAGAAGATGGACCAATAACAAATTGCTTCTTGCTCTCTAACAAACAAGTCTTGAACCAAGTGAGAAGCTATAAGTTCATGACTTCAACTTATAGCTTCTCACTTGGTTCAAGACTTGTTTGTTAGAGAGCAAGAAGCAATTTGTTATTGGTCCATCTTCTATTGAAGCCGAGTACCAAAACTGAGGCTATTTGGTTTCAGAATTTTCTCATTGAGTTTGGTATTCAATCTAAACAACCATCAACCATATTTTGAGACAATCAATGTGCTAGTCAAATCTCATTTATCCCAATCCATCATCAAAGGACCAAGCATATTGACATCCAAATACACTACATTAGGGATCTCATTCATGGACAAGTCATCAGTCTACTATTGCCCAACATCCAAGCAAGTTGCCAATATTTTTACCAAAACCTTCACGTAAAGAAAGTGTTCTTATTTTTTAAATTTGTTAGGGGTGTGGGAGGCTTCATCTTGTGAGGGTCATACCTGGTCTTTCCTTACTCTTGAGGTCCTTTTTCTCTCCATTTGGAGGGAGAGGGGTCAAAGCTATTCTAATATTATTTTATTAATAAATTTAAACAAACAACCATCCACAGGTCCAAAGTCAAGGCTATACCTAGCCCCAACCAATACCTTGAAGGAACCTTTGTAAGGATGTAACATAACATTATCACAACCATGTATGAAAAAAATTAATGCTAGACTTGAAAAGTAGAGAAAATTGTCTTTTTTTAGTATACGCTTTGGAAGGCCTATGGAAAATATATACAGATAAGGGTCTTAAAGAAGGTTTTTGTGCCACCTAATTGGGAGGGTATCAAAGAGGAATCCCAAATAAATAAGAGATGGGCTCACATGTTCAAACACTTAAAAACATCATTGAATTCTCATCCACATCTTAGTTTGTCAATAGAGCCATTTTACCCATGCTAAGATTCAATGTTTTCTTTCTTCAACATTGAGGAAGACAATCCCCGACTTTTCAAGCCCATTTTGCAAGTTTATTGAATGCCATCATGACTGTGTTAGGAAGGAGACAAATTTTGTTACAATGTATTCATACAAATAAACTCTCCAAACAAAAGTTTAGTTTTCATAGCATCACAACACAATTCCTTCTTAAGATAAACCACATAGACCCCAATGACATGTTGAGTTCAATCAATGTGTGTAATGATATATAAATTAATTTGTTTCACTAGTTTATTCACTAAATGTATTTGGCACACCATGACCTGGCCATTTACCTTCAAAATATAATATACTAATGAAAATGACAAACCAAGCAGCATGTATGTACTCATCATGAACAAATTCATCAACATTAACAAGAAAGTAAAAATTTCATGATTCTTTATGTGGCACAATTACCTTGTTACAAACTTATAGAGAATTACAACTACTCGAAAAGAAACCATAGCATACATAGCATGATTCCAACACATAATTAATTTCTTACATTGACAGCACAAACTGATAGCCAATTGGCACAAGATGCATATTACATTGGGCGTAAGGTGCATATTACATTAGGCATAGTTTTGTTGCTATGACATTATTGTAGATAAAATATTGAGTCAAAAGTTATATCTCCTTTGTCAATGGAGATTGAAATATAAAATAGCAGAACAAAACAAAATCTACCACAAATACATGATTCACCAGTTAAGAGTGATATTTAGTTGCATTAAATAAACTTCTATTCTTGGGATCCATTTATTAATATTCTATAAAGATATAATAACAATATGTAGATAATAGCTATTAGAATCTGACTTAGACAAGGTATACATACACAAGCTCACACTCTTTGAGACATATGCCCTTTAAGTAACTTTTTGACATATCTGATTTGCAGATGTACTCTCAAATATCTTGTCAGCATTGCCAACTTCAAATCCATCCCGCCTATGGCTCTCCAAGATCTGTAAAGTAAAACAAGAGTTAGAACCAATAGATTTAGAACCAATATATTTTGATCTTATTGACTTATTTCTAACACCCCACCTATAAATAACATCAAGTACCTTGAATGTATAAATGAATTCAATAAACATAAATTTTTAACATTAGGGGAAAGTTGACATACCAAGGGCAAGAAATGAGGACCAAACATGATATTAGAAGATCTGATGTCTCGATGCACAATGGTGCCTTCACCACATTCCTCGTGCAAATACCTTAGTCCTTTGGAAACCCCTATTGCAATCCTTCGCCTCGCTGCCCATGACAATATCTTGGGACAAGAAAGGTGGCCAGTTTACATCAGATATTTGTAAATAATAAGCATTAAATTGTTTAGATGACTCATATTAAATCAAACTACTGTAAACCACCAATTCATTCCAGACATTTGTAAACTGTATAATACAACCAAATGTTGTTTGAAATGAAATTACAAAAATGGACCTATCGAATACAATCCATGAAGCTCTAGCATTGTTTTCTTTCTGTACTATGATATATGCTGGAGGATATTCTACAACAATTTTGATTTCCATCCTCACCTGTTATATGAGATCAAAATGAAAGGATATAGAATCTATGACGTTTTACAATCAATTAATTAGCATTTACTTTTGAAAGTGTATATTTTGATTTTAATAATTCTCCTATCAGAAAATGAACAAACATATATTATTATAGAATGATCAAAAATAAAAAAATATACACAGCGTAAATATAAAAATGTTCAATTCATGATATTCCAATATTGAAGGTGAGGAAAAGATTGATGAGAATTGTTATTACTCTTTTCATATTGTTACAATCATAAAAAGGCTTGAGAGATTCCATATAGATCTCTTTCTTGAGGTTGAATTCCCCTTGTAGGTGTTCGAATGCAGCCACATCTCTATGCAAAGCACCCACTTGGTGTATGCCTCCAGATCTTCCTACAATGCATTGAAAAACCCTAATTTTTTTTTGGCACAAAATGTACAAATATAAAAAATATAAATATACAAATATAAAAATATAAATGTGAAATATAAACTCATTAACAAATGTTTCAATGCAATAAGTAACTAGAAGGAAATTCAAATCTCTGAACACAATAGAAGCTACAAAGAAAATTAATCATTGTTAGAAATCATTGTGCTTAATTGGTTAATGCAAACACTTTTCAATGTAAAAAATTGAAGTTCCAATTTTTTTTTATATCAAATTCTAAGTTACAATTCTTGCAAGAGATAGGATTAACTGTTTGATATGATTGTGGAGCATGGTAAAGAACTACTTGGAATGCAAGAGACAAGATTTTTGAACTCAAATTGTAAATTTTCTTTGTAGAAACACTGTTTTTGGGTGGCTTAAAGAGCTTTTAGTTATTTCCCTTTGTAAGTATTTACTTTGTTAGAATTGGTAGAATTTGGTTTAACCACATTTCATATGTATTGTGAAAACAAAGAAAAGTTTTGAAAGTCATTCATTTTTTATCTTCTCAAGTAATGAGCACTATAGAAAGCATTTACATGCATAGTTCCCTTTTTAAATCTTGTTTAGATGTTTCTCTTGGGTACAATAACTAAATGAACACTCTTCCTACGTGAGGATTTGGATTCCTTCATTGACTTTCATCCTCTTTGAATGCAGCAGGCTTTGCTATATTATGCTTAATATTTTGTGATATTATTGCTCGGGGACTATTTCACTGGTTAAAATTTGTTGTTCTTGGATTGGATTTCTTGCTTGACAAGGTGATTTTTGTGCTAATACTTTGCTAAAGCCTCTTGAACCAGTAGTTGCAGTAGTTACAACAGGAACAACATGTGCTACTGTTATTGTCAAGACAATTTATGCGTTCATATTCAACATGACATCTATCCAAGGACTCACTGAAGCAATTGTTCTTTCATCAGTTGTTCTTGGTATTGGGGAGGCTACAAAGGAAAATGTTGTCAGAAGCCAGTCATACTCAATTGGATTGGCTTGTTACTTAGGATTGGTGGCTATTTTGAGGTTCTTGCCTACAAAAAAGTTTCTTGCTCTTCTCCTCGCTATTATCAAAACTGTTTGATAATATAACGAACTGTTTGAATTGCAAAAGTGTTCACAACATTACTTCATTTATGACAACCATGAAAGCATCATGTTTTCATACCATATTAGATTGTATTCCAAGAGAACCCATGAAATGGATTGAACAGTTGGGAGTGCAGTTCTTGTGGAAACCATGAAAAACCAATGCAAGTGCCTCCTTGACCCTCTACACATTGGAGATGGTTCTAAGGTGATCCACACATTCAAGTCAAATTTGATTGAAGTGGACCCCTGAGGTTCTGAGTTTGTGACTTTAAAGTTCAAATCCCAAAGGTTCCAACTCAAAAGTCTTAGCTCCAACACACATATATGAAGATTGAACCTACTTGCAACAAAGGTAAAAGTGATGAAAGCATCTGGATGCTCCCTGTCTTGGAGAGAAAGCTTGAAAGACTCTATACCCTTTTTCATGGCATGTTGTAAACATAATGGTTAGATCTACCTCTCAAAACCTTCAAGCAATTGAATAAATAGAGATGGACAGTGTGAAATGTTTGACAAAATGCCCATGCAGTCGAATGGTTTGTTGGTGACATCTATCGATGAACAGATACTATGAGGGAGACTTTGATAGTGGTAAGGGCCAAAAATCTATGGTGTAGCAATGTGATGAACTAATTAATAACATGTATATCCTATGGTAGACACGAGCTTGATGTTTTGATCTCATAAAGGTATTAATGATAAAATCCCCAAATATGAAAGCTTAAGGGGAGTTCAATGTCAAGTTTGATGGTGGAAGACATGACACCTTATTTCCATGTCTCAAAGAAAGTGAGATCTTTTACAATGCACCAATCCAGTTAGATGTTGAGACACACATCAGATTCTCATATTCATTAAATCATTCATGATTGGACACTTTACTTAGATGCAGGGAAACATGCATTGGCTAGGCAAAACGGTCTTTCAAAGAACTGATTGTGAGTTTATTCTCATACAAAGTGTTCGTTTATGTGTGGTAAATTGATGGTGTCATGTGTGCTTCCCTACCTACACAGTCAATCAATGAAAAACCCCTCAGTAATCACACATCTTCCATGTGTCTCTTAGCATTGATTAAATAATGAAGGTATGTTAGTTTGAGCTTCACTTGGTTTCAAGAATACTTTAATATTCTCTACTTAACAAGGCCAACCACGTGAAGGTGAAAGATCATCTGGCCTCATCCCCCCTCCCCCTAAAATAAATCTAAACTCCCCATTAAAATCTAATTACACACTTCATTCATTCATTTATGAACGATAACACTCAATCAATACAATCGAATAACATTCATTTATATGATATAACATTAATCATTAATACACAACACTAATCAAGAATTCATTAACACATAAAATTATTCATTAACATGACATAAAATTCAATATTAATACACAACATTCATAGATAATTACTTAAAACAACATTCTTTCATTATCCAACAAAGTTAATCAAACAAGTTTTATCAAAGAGAATTTTTAAGAGATCAATTCTTTTTCGGGTTTCTCTTAGCATTCTTAAGCTGGAAAATTCTTCCAGGAGCATCAATATCTCCCTTCTCTTGTGGCTGTGATCTCAAATTATGACGCTTCCTCATGTTTTCAGGAGCATGAGGTTGCTGCACTAAAGGGGGGTCTGCTGTAATAACAAGTAAATGGGTTAAATTCACATACTTTTTTTTACTGTTATAAGTATTTCATTAACCAGTAGAGCATAAAATGCATTTTTCATTACCTAACAATGCCACATCATTTACAATAAAATTTTGATCTACCGCCACCTCAACATGCTCTAAAATATACAAAAAAAGGTTACATGGCCAATTCCAATTAAAGATGTTAAATTCTATTAATAATTAGGTAATTTATTTCCAATAGAAAATTAATACCTCCACTACTATGTTGCACATCATGGCCTTCATCATGCCCAGGTTCTGTGATAGGATTTGAAGGCTACAGTGAAATTTCATGTGCATTGTTATCATGAAATTGTCAATTTATGTTCGAAATTAACACCAAACATGAAATTTCTCAAATATTCAATTTGATTTAATTTTTATTTGACCAATTTACCTGTGTCTCATCTGGTGCATCAGATTCATTGTTATGGCTTTCAGATTCTTGGTGTAGGCGTGCAGCCACAACTTTATAGCCTTCCTTCAAGGCTATTCTTTTGTCTTCATCCGTGGGCTCTACATTGAATTCTATGCCCTGTATTTTTGGCTTAATATCGTCATTTTTTTATGTATGAATTGATTAAACAAAATTGTTAGCAACCTTATATATAAAAATTTGATATGAAATTCTAATTTTGCTACTTACATGTCGAGAATGAAGTTTCATATAGCCACCAGAGCCAATTTTGTGTTGGCCAACCTTTAATAATCTAGCTTATGTAGCTTTTGATATGTCTTGCAGCCTATGAAAATTTTGAAACATGTTAGATACTATATTTACAAAGATCACTAATTAGTTCATGATTACATTATACTTAATACAATCATGACATACCTTCTTTTTCCATCTTCTAGTTGAATTCCTCTACCCTTTAGCCTTTTCTCTTTTGCATCTTCCATTATTTCATTCAACTCCATCTGTGGAATCATAGGAGGCCGCTCGTACTTTGGGTTATCCTTTAGAGCCCTTCTATATTGGTCCCTCATAGTATTTATATGTTTGGATGCTTTTTTAAGAATCAGGGCAGTATCAAAAGTTTTATTTCCAAAGAGCTCCTCAAAAGATTTAATGAGCTGATTTTTTAAGTCAGCATCCTGTTCATTTCACCTTTTTTGAAAAAACAAAATTTTCAGATATCATAAGTTTAATATAGTACAATAAATGTAATATAAGAAAAATATTGTACCAATATTATGAAGCTACGTACCTTTTACGTATAGTGGGCCCAAATAGCTTCAATGTCATTTCAAAAAGAGTATCATAAAAAAACATCATTTCCTATGAAAACATCATGGGATTATTAGTCCAAATGAGTTATGTATAAGTTAAATACAATTGCATGTAAATAATAACAATTTTAAAGCACCTCGAATCTTTGGTACTTTTAACAGAAACATATTTTGCTTTCTCAACAGCAATGACCCCGTAAACGAACCAGTACTAGTAACATGAGCTGATCCAAGAAATGGTTGAGCTTCAGTAGTACTGGTGTCTATTCTTGTACCAGGTGTAGGTGTATCTATTAGTGTGCATAAAATAGGTCCATGAGTATAAAATGCACAGAAACAAAATAATCAATGCATGATTAGCACATAACAAAATATAGAAAAACAAGATTTTACTAGATGTAGTTGGTACAGAGGAAGATGTCATCAAGCTCCTTGTTGCGGACAATGCAGCCTAAAATATTGGATTTTTGATCAAAGGAGGCGTCCACACTTCATCATGAGCTGAAGAATACATTGTTAGCAAAGAATTTTGCAATGAATAAAGATTTAATGGAATACTAGAAGCATCACAAACATAAGTTGAGTCAATAATGCATGCAAAGCTTAAATGGATTGTTAAAGGTTTAAGGATTATTTACATGAAGGATGTGTACTACAACCCTCACCAAATTGAGCATGTCTCACAGGTGTCAAAAAATCCTATAAGAAGAACACATCATACTTTAGATCATGATCCATAAGATAGTATATAATATAAATATGTATGCAACTTTAATTATTGCTTAAGATTAATTACTTCTTACATTCATACAATTGACTCTATGTATCAATTCTTCTTTGAGTACCTCTGTCTCCTTAGTTTTGTTTGGTGTCATGACAAGGTTAAGCATTTATTTATTATATTTTTTTATAATCTTAGTAGCCATGAAGACGGGTTTAGTGCTATGTGCAATGTCATCTATAAATGCAACCTCAATTTCATATCATAATTGGTCTACTGTAATTTGCGCTTTTCCCTATCAATAAGTATCAAGTTGTGACATCAATATTAGTAAAATTCTATCAAAATAACTCCAAAGCCATAAAGAAAAGAACATATTAATATGACATTTGTTTCTATATATTTTGTAGAATTACACTAATTAAGGTTTACCTATGATGAAGAAGCTGAGTGAGGAATGTCCCCGCCTATTTCTTGTGGAAAATCCATGTCAGCCTATGACAAAGATTAGTAATTCTTAGCAAACAACAGTTAAATGAAAGTAATAAACTTACCAAAAAAAATTATTAATAAAACAATATTAATCGGAAGCAATTGGTTTAAATTTTATACTGACCAGTCCCATGATAGGGATTTTTTTTGTATGTACATGATTCAAATTGTAATATATTAGAAACTCTTCCCCTGCACTTATTGAATTTATTGCACATACAAATACACAATTTCCCTCACGTGCCTCGAATATACAATTCGACCGCTTATTAGTTGACACAGGTCAAGAACTATTTATAAAACCTACAATATTCCCTGTTGCTTTTAGCTTTCCATCAATATGCATAGCAAGCCTTTTAGTTTGATCATTTTCTTTGCATTGTATATAATTTGCTGACAATGCATACCTATGCATACTTTTTTTATATTGCACAATCTGCATCTAGTTATTGTAATTGTAACAAGGTCCTACATACTCCATCAATTCAACAACTTAATTATAACTGACCTTTATGCCATCCATGGAAAATAAGCCCAAACCATGTAATGAAGATGGAGCTATGCATTATATCCTTTCATTAACAGAAAAAATAGTGTTAACTAGAGGTAGTTCCTTGGGTACCCATTCTTTCTGAAGATGTGTGTACCTAAAGAGAACCTTCTTATCACCATTTGTCTCATTATCATAAGAACATGACCCCCCCTCATCAAGTAAAAATTGCATTCATTTATTCAATTTTCTTCTAATCTTTTGACCTCTAGTTGATCTCCCTATTTTAGAACTACTAGATGTCTCACTTTTGTCTTCTATTCCCGCATTTTCCTCACTTGAGGAGGACAGAATAGACAAATACCTATTTGGTGATACCTACAATCCATCAAATGAGAGATGTAGTAGGATCTATATTTTTTTTGACTAAAGAGAAGGAAACCAAATAATAAATTATACCTATCGATTCATGTCAAAGGCGTTTAATTTTCTCCATATGTAAATCATTTATCTTAAGTTAGCCAAAAATTAAATGATATATAAGCTACAAATTACATAGAAGAAAAAATTTACATGATGCAAAATATACTCCATGACATTACAGTTCAAGACATAATAACTTAATTATAAAAACATACTAGTCAAACAAATTTCTATGAATAAATCAACACCTCATACATGACATTGATCATACCTTGAGTGCATACATTTCATTGATCATGCTATTGATCATCCTCTTCATCCATGTCATCATCATGACTATCATCATCATTATCATCATCATCACCATCATTGTACTTGTCACCTTTATCATCATCGTCGTCGTTGTCATCATCATGACCAACACCACCACCATCTTCATCATCACCATAACCATCATCTTCATCACCATTATCATTAGCATCCTCATCATGGCCATCATCATCTTGATCAACTCCATCTTCATCACCATGATCATGATCATGATCATCATCACCATCATCGTCAGCAGGACCAGAATCATCATCTTCTTCTTCTTCTTCTTCTTCTTCTTCTTCTTCTTCTTCTTCTTCTTCTTCATTGTGTAACAGTCATTCATGCTCATCATTTACTTCATCTTTTGATTCTTTAGTATCTTCTTCTTCCATCAAATTATAATTTACCGGCCTTCCTCTTGGATCATGTCTAACAACAAATGACCAACCCAGTTTATGTGGAATTCCGAAGTAAAACACTTGCTCACATTGGCTTGGAAGAACATAAGGCTCATCTCCAAATGGCTCAAATGACCTTGTATTAATCATTTTAAATGCACTATCATATTCAATAATAGTCCTATCAGGATCATTTTGATTCAGTCATAGCCTATACCATTTGACGACAAATAGAACTACTTTAAATAAATTAAAGTCACAATCAATTATATCATCCAAAATTCCATAGTATCGATTTTTAGATTGTTGAGGATGTATGTCATTTCTAGATGAAATATTAGTGACCTCAAAGACTGCACTTATCCCAGAATCACAAGTTTTCTTCGTGTCATCTAACTTTCTTATGTCAAATTTATGGTCATGGTAGTGCATAGCTTTGTGGTGTTTGATCTGCAATTATTTAAACATGTCAATATTATTTGCATCGATCCATGAGTTGATATTAAACTTATGGGTCATGGTTAGTAAACTTATACATACCTTTCTACCTCTTAAACCATATGCTATATCAAGTACCATTGGCATAACATTGGGATCTCCATTATGATGAACTTCTTTAACCAATGATGCAACACCATCCTGTGTTAATGAGCGACCATTTTCTTGAGATTGTTGAATCCATACCATCATCCAATCAAGATTGTTTGCAATATACAAATGTAGTGTATCCTACTCACGACCAACTATAAAGAAAACAAATCATCCTCTTAGAAGCAACTTATATTGAAGATTTATAAGAATTAATAAACTGCAATAACATCATATAATTAATACCTCTCACTTTCCTCAATCTACCTCTCCCCATCAAGTACTCCCCTTCAAATTTTTTAATAGAGTTGGGATCCCAAATGCGATCTTCATGGATATTTGTTCCAAACTTGGGAAGATATTCACTAATGTACACCATGGTCTGGTATACCATATATCCCTCCACCATAGAACCCTCAGGATGTTCTCTTTATCAAACCAGGCCCTTCATAAATTTCAAGTGTCTCTCAACCATCCACATTGACCTAGTTTGTACAGGTCCACACAATTCAATCTCCTCAACTTGATGTATGAGGTAGTGTTCTTGAGCATTGAGAAAAGTTAGAGGTAAACACTTTTACATTTCACACATAATGAGGGGAATTTTTCTCTTCCAATATTTTATATCTTTTTTATCAATTTCTTTATATGATAACCACCTCATGTATTTTCCAAGGTCATATATAACTTATTTAACACTGTTGTCAAACTGATGTGGGACAGATAGAGATAGGACGTACTGCAATAATTAAAAAATGATCTTTTCAATATATTATAAAATAATATAATAAAAAGTACATGCAATTTTATAAATATATTGTAAATAGAGAACATGACTTACCTTAATGAAGGTATGCCAATCATGTGTTTTCAACCTTGGCCCAAAATCACCTATCTTTGATACAAGACTGCATATATTTGCAGCAAATCCTGTTGGAAATTTTGTCTTTTTTATGACTTCTTTTAATGCATCACTTTGCTACTTAGTTAATAACCAAGGAAGGGCACTTGTATTTATGCGGTCTCCATTTTTATTGGTTCAATAAAAATTTTGAGTGCATGATTGGATTCCTGAATGTCATTACAAATTTTGGCAATTTTTTCTTTGTCACCCCTTCTATCCAATATTTTCCATAGTGTCTCTGTTACATTCTTTCCAATATACATAGCATCAAACAAATGCACGATTGAGAGATCCTTGTAGTACGATAACCTACTAAATTGACTAGTATAACTTTTTATTCCTCTAGGAAGTTGGTCATTGATGCCTTGACGACCTTCAGAAGCATCAGTTACATCATTAATTAGTAAATAAAAGAAAATATCAAAATATAAATTTCAAACAAAAATCATCAAATGGAATGACTTTACCTCAGCGATTTAGTCTATTGTATTCCAACTTCCATAGATGATGTGTCATTCTTCGTGGCCTTGATGTTGTCTCTTCTTTCACATTAAAAAGATATTTTTCAATAATTTGATACTTATGATTATTGTGGAGAAAGTGCCTAAACTCATCGAACACCTGCTCTCCTAAACCTCTTGAATGATGAGATTTCATTTTCAGACCACAAACTAGACATGCAAATTTACCCTTTCTCTAAAGACCTAAAAGATCATGTACAATTGGATCATTTACAATTATCATGTGCAACTTAAATACACAGCAATAATGTGTGACTAGTATAACATACCAAAAATGTGTGACCTTAACAATATATAACATACCGCAAAAACGAGTGTGCCCAAGGGCATCATGTATTGTCCATACAAGCATTGCATTGAATGGAATTGAGATTGTCTTTGTCCTATTGGTCTAGAGATGTCATAAATAGTGACCCCATTCCATAACTTCAACAATTCGTCAATAAGCGGCTCAATATACATGTTCATATCTTTAACTTGGTACTTACCTAGTTGAATGAACAAAAATATTACATAATTATTATGACCATTTTGATGCGGTGTTTATAATTTAATTTAGATAACTATTAAATGAGAAAATATCTGGTAAAACCATTGACAACAGTATGTGCTCTCTCTTTATGGACATTCAAGGAGGAATGTTATTGTTAATAACAAAAATAGGCCACACTGAGTAAACATATCTCATATCTCCAAAAGGATTGACACCGTCTGCTGCCAATAAAAGCTTGAGATTACCAGGTTCTTTTTTAAAGTGTGGCCATGTATTTTCTATGTCTTTAAATGTAGAACCATCCACAGGCATTTTCATAATGTCATCTTGACTTCTATTGTGTGCATGGTAATCCATAAATTGTGCCAAGCTAGTGCACCTTAATAATCGTTGAAGATGTGGAATAATGGGAACTTACCAAAGAACCTTTTGAGACACCTTTTTTGTTATTTGATCTGACCGATATCTACTAATATGACAATCAGAGCATTATTTTGTGAATTCATGTTGTTTATGATATATAATGTGATCATTGGGACATGCATGTGTTGTCTGATACTTCATTCCAATTTGATTCATAATGGTAGATAATTCTCGGTATGAACGAGGAAAAATGTTTGATGGTGGTAACAAAAACTCACCTATCAACCTACAACAACAAATATGAATTATTAATATAATGAATAGTAATGGTATGCTAACATTCAAGATGAAAAAAATTGCATACCTTAGCATACGTGACATTTCTACATTGGATAAATCATTCATAACCTTCAAGTTCACCAACAACACTATAGCAGAGAGAAGAGTTGTTTGAGAGCCTTGGTATAGGGGCTTGTATGCCTTATCAAGTATAGGTACATCAAGACCATCTTCATCATCATTATCAGATGCGCTAGTACCATCACCATGATCATCTTGATCAGCTGCTCCAATACAATCTTCTTCAATCATGTCCTCTAGTACATTATCAGCTACGCCAATACCATCATCTTCAATTGTGTTCTCTGCCATATGATCATCTTCTTCTATGGGAGCATTATCCTCGCCTTTGATATTCACACCTCCATGTTCCTCTAGTTGGAAATCCACATTCACCAATCAACGAAAATCGTTCCCCCCTTCAACGTGACCATGTTGCCTATAATGACTCTCGACTGTTGTGATTAGAATTCTTATATTCTTTAAGCCCTTATACTTTTTACAAGGATAATTACATTAATCATGTTTTCTTCAGAATTGAGACCACAATCTAGCAATTGTCTCATTATTTTGTTCTTGGTTCATATTACCAAATTATTTTCTTCTTAGGTTAGTAACAACCTACATCATTAGCAATTCACTAAGAAATTTTCATAGTACAATAATAATTAGTGGCAAAACGAAGATGACTACAATTATTATGAAATTATCTCAGTTTTCTCAAAGGATATTACTATCTTAGACTATGTATATCAAAGAAGGCAACTAGAAGAAAGAAACAAGATGATGATCAATATATAGATTGAGATAGAAGACACTAAAAAAAAATCCGAGGTAATTAATTCTAAACACATTTAGATATTAGGAAGCATAAGAAACTAGAAGCTAAAAACATTTTTCTACCTTTAATAATCAAGCTAGAAGGAACATCTTTTTGTATTTTTAGATTTTATCCCTTTTAACCTTTGATTGATTCTAGGTAAACAAAACATGACATATATAATGACATTGATATTAACAAGGAATAAAGCATAAATATAAAAATACATTATGCCTAGCTACACAATTTGATACATTTGAATGTCAAAAGCCTAAACATATGAAGGCATGCAATAGAGGTGAATGGCATGTTAAGGTCAAAATGCACCTAGGAGGGTCATTAAGGGTCATCTTGTTGATCCTATTATAGTAAGGGAATCTAAATGTCTACAGGGTCTATAATAAATTTAATGTGGCCACTAGAGCCAATAAAATATTGTAAAATCACTAAGAGTTCCCAAAGTTGTAGTTTGCCCATGTTGGTGATTTAGGCCTAGTAAGGCTTGTAGGAGATTTAAGGGATTTTTAGGAATTTAATCCACCACACTTTCACTATGAGATAAGATTAAATCTATTAGACCCTGGGAAATAAGTAAACTCATAAAGAACATACATTCTTTAAACTAGATATCTCTTATGTTCTCGGAAATTTACAATTTACACTATGTAATTTGGACTTTACTTGACTGGGCCTTAAAATATGAAATGCTTACCTATACTGGAATTGCGGCTGCTCTTTGGTTTTGGAAAAGTCACAATAGAAAAAAATAGTTTAAGCTATGGCCTAAAGATCAACCATAATGGCCTCAGTATCTGAATATATTTACTGAAATCAAATATACAAGCAGACAATGGAATGCTTCATTTGTAGACCAGATCAAATAGAAATATAATTGATAATAGACACATCATTCTCAACTATCTGTAAATTAAGAAATGAAAATATTTGAGAAATCATCAATAGATACATATAATAATGCTCCCTGGGAAAGAAATTATAACTTATAGAAGACAAAGGTCAAATGCCTCAAAGACAAGTATATTTAGCATTAAAAATTTGTGGAATGCAATCAATCTACAATGCTTGTTTTTATGTTTCCATAATATTTTTTACTTGAATATGTATTAATTGTTTGTCAACTTTGAGTATTTATAAGCATTAGTTGATTACCAGTTGTGTTCCTCTTAGCAACCATTAGGTCCTTTGAATAGATTGTGTATTGTCAAGGAAATAGTAAATCTAGTTGGATTCACTCAGATCCTTAACTGACCATCTCTAGTTTTCTTCTATAATAATTTCATATGCAAAAGGAGACATATCTTACTCCTATATCTAGTATGAAATGTCATTTCTATTATTATCTCATCTATTTATTTTATCAAATAGAGAAATAAACACTTTGTGTTGTTTCCTTAAAAGAAATCAGGTCAAATTTGAGCAACTCAAGGCCTTAAATCCCAATGAAGGAGAGAAGAGGCCACAAGGTGGTCAAGACCATGAGATAAAGTGATCTTTAAATACCATTAAGCAAAGGGAACAAAGGAGAAGATTATGAGAAACACTTCAAGAAAATACAACTGTGTGATTCCCAAGTTAAAGCCCTTCCCAAGAACAAAATTAAGTTACCTATGATAGAGATTCATTGCAATCTATGAGTTCGCATTCCTTTACAGGATAGTGCCGTGATATCGATTTCAATGAAAAATAATGGCTGATTTGTTAATATGAGACATCTACAAAAGAATATTTTTCTAGGAATGATGTGCAATCTTCATCCTTATAGAAAGGATGTATGATTTGTTGAAAAATATAAATTTTTAATTAGTATGTTTTTTTTGGATTCAATTGTGAGTTTTTTGTATCAACATTCTGGGTCATAGTATATGATCCATCATCTAGATAATAGATACAAGGAGAAAATTTTGATTCTACTAATGGATCACAGCGTGTGATACAAAATGTTGATTTCAAGAGCATTCTAGCTTCCAGAACCATCAAACTTTTAGAGGCAAAGTCCTAAAGAGAGGTCTTGACATTTCAGAAGGAATTTTAATTCTTGGTGTAAATAATTATGTTTCTTAAATTGATAAATGAATTACTAGAGAGAATGAGTTTTAGATCTAGAATATTGGGTGGATAGAGTTTTTTGTATGAGCAGTGCCCAGGAATTCATATGAAATTCCTAGAATGGTTAGAATGAACAAAATCTGATAACTAAAATCTGTTACAGAAACTTGTATTCCTATAGAAGGTTTTGTTATAAATTTTTGGTCCCTTGTTCCAAGAGTTTGTATGTTGTATTTTGCTGTGTACTCTAGCATTTCATCATATGGCAGGGACTTCCAAAAGTTAAAAGTTGTTTTCTTTGATTCTAAATGGACCAAAAATTCCACCAAACAATAGAAGATGTCGGGTAAAGTTCTTCCTATCCTCCTTTATTCCCTGTTGATGTACCACATTGTGCTTCAGATCCTTCCATGTCTCCATGAACAACTCACCTCTCTTTTTGAGTATAACAGTGTAATGCCTCCATTTTGTTTCCCAAGATATTGGCAGTCTGGTAGGAGGGAACGAAGGAGGATAAGTGTTACAACATGCTCAAATTGAGCCATATCAACCTATGATAGGGGATAATGATGATATTTTGGAAATTGCATAATATCTAAAAGAAGATGTCAGAAGAAAATTTGTAGAGAAATTCATTTTTTATGATGAATTTGTTAAAACTCCTAAATTGAAATTATTTATTGATAACAGAAAACTAAAGGAGTTACTATAGAAAATTGATGTCACTGATGAGGATAAGAGGGTTGAGGCCACAAAAGCCTTTTTGTAGGAGGAAAATGAAGAACTCAAAACAATGACCTAAGAAAAGGAAAGGAAAATATTGAAGGATGTTAATTGTTTGTTGCTTCTAGGTATGGACATCTCTTCTTGTGTTGCATTTGACAACTTGAGGAGATATGACAATTTAGACTACCGAATTAATGATCAGCAAATGGATAAACTACAATATGGGTCTAAATTTAGACCAAATGACAACACATTGGCAATATGGTTCTTATATCCACTAGGAAAATATAGTTCTCTTGTAGAAGCATCCATCTTGAATTGAACAGACAAAGTGGATGAGATGTAGGAAGTGTATGTTGTTTAGAAATAATATCATGTTGAAAGAATGGAGTTTGTATGATCCCAAAAATAGAAAGATCATAATTATAAGAAGCATTGTGTTTGGTAAACAAGCCAAACTATTTTGGGATTATTAATTTCACATTGAAATTGGAAATGGATTAGTTGAACATTCTTTTGGCTTGTAGAGCCCTGAGTGGAGGAGGAAAAATTACTCCTTAATGTGTTGGATTCCTTGGAGGATTGAAAGTTAGATATTGACTCTCCTAATGGGTGGCCTGTATGCTGATGTGTTAAAGGGAAATAAATCCATTTTCTTAGAGGTTTTTTAATTGGAAAGACGGCTATATGTTGCAAATGCATATTTAAAATAATGCTCAAAGTAAATGGTATCATTGACAAGAATAATACTAGGATTTTAGTCAAGTTATATGCCTAGGGGGAAGGGATTGACTATGGGGAGAAATTCTCTACTCTATGAAAAATGGTTATGATATGGACAATCATGATGTTCACAAATAGTTTAGTTGGAGAGTTCATTAAATGAGTTTCAAGAATGCATTTCGATTGATAATATGAAAGAGGATGTGTTGCCATGTGGATCTATGGTGGCAGGGACACATGATTTGAAAATTGATTGTCTTGCATGGCTTAAAGAATATACCATGAACATGGAATTATAACATTGATCAACAACTCACATACATAGTTTGTTTGAAGTATTGTGATTTTGATCATTTATTTTGATAGACTCAGTCTTGGAAAGAAGTTATTAACATATATTTTGACACATCAACTTATGAAATGATTTGTTTGTCTTGAAAGGGGAAAATAACCTTCTAGGGCTTGAAAAACTCAAGAAGGAATGCTTAGTTAAGTTAGATGTGTGTGAAATAGTGTCCTTACAAGGGGTTGGTGATGTTTTAGAAAAATGATTTGAGTTGTTTATTTAAGGTGTTCTACAACTTATTTATTCTGTCAAAGATATCCAACAATGGTTATGTTCTAAAGCAAGGAAAGATGCATCAGTGAAGGTCAAAATAAAATGAATATGAGGTAATCCTAAGCTAGGTTTACATTAAAAATAGAAAAGGATAATTAGTTTAATACTCATTAGTCAATGTCGGCCTGCTATGGCCACTCTGATCACAAATCCACATCACAAAGCTCTAATATACCCAATGAAAATAACTGTTGAACCTGGTTTCTATTTTCAAATTCAACAAAATTGCACCTATTTTCCTCAGCCACACAATACTTTATTTTACTCAATCCTTTCAATCATTCAGAATTGCAAAGCTGTTTTACCCAAATACAGTACTTGTACCATTTTATAAGCTATTTTATTGGAATTGTGCAATGGTTAATATAATTCAGTACTTCATTAATTTTACCAAGCAGTGATTAGAAAACCAGTTGATATTTGCAAGCATTTAAAAATGGCTCCATCTCACTGACTAGAATTATCTATATAAAATTCAAAGTACTCTTAGTCTGCTAAACAATCATATCACATGATCTTGAGAAAGGTGGTGTTGCATGAAACAAAGATAAGGATAAACATGAAATTTTCACCCCAAAAGTATGTTCTTACCAATAAAACTTAGTATTTACTATTATCCACTCTGATCAATCCATTTTTATTTAACATATCAGAACTTCCCAGATTTATAATGCAGTTAAGATATTATTGAATCCCTTTAGTAAAAGTCATCTAATTGCACAACAGAATTTGATCATGACAACGTATACTCACTCAACAATACTAAGTATACTGCATGCCAACATAATCTGACTAAACCATTCAATAGGTCAAATTTATATCTATCTTTTATAATACCTCAACTAAGAAAATAATTGAACCTTCGTTCTCTCAAATTCACCAGTCACACAATTGTTAATAAAAACCCAATTAGAGAAATCACTAAAATTACTAACTCATTTTACTCAAAAGAACAAGAAATTCAGTTATTTAAATTCATTAAATTCATAACCATGAGCCACAATTTAAGTATCTGATTATAAGCATACCCAGTCTAACCATGTACTAGACCGATGCCCATTACACCCAGTCACAGGAGAAGAGGGTTTGAGAATCATGAAGGGGAGTGGCATTATAAACACAACATTGCAGAAAGCAAACCAATGTAAAAATCTAGGGCTTATGCATTTTGAAAGGCGCTTCATTTAAAACCAAAAAATATGTGATGCAAACATACTTACCAGGCACAAATTTGTGATGTCCTCCTCCCGCCCAAAGTGCTTTAGTATGTGTTCAATGAAAAAATGAAAAATGTGTTTCACTTTTTAGTTTTTTTTTGTTTATAATCCCGTGTTCATAAAAAATTTGACCTTTCTTAATACACATCAAACTTTTGACCTTTTCAGGATCATAAACAAAAAAATAATAATTTCAGAAGCCAAATTGTCTTGTCATCAAAAATTTTGGTCAAAAATAGAGGCCTAATGTACTAGTGTGAAGTCGGCTTCATGCTCTATTTTATGAACTGCTAGTGGTACTTTATCTTGCTGTAACCTCTCGGTACTATCATACCATACCATGCATGTATAGAATAAGCTTAATGACATATCATAAAGCTTAAGTATGGAGGCGCGTAGTCTGATTCAATCATATGCATGTGCGCTGGTGCACTGATCAACTGTATATCTGTGTTCTATTTTATTTTCTATACTTAGCCAATTTTGATCTTCAAGGTTTACTTGTCAAAACTTCATATGACTTTTTTGCGATAATTAAAACACAAAATTAGTCATATACACCCTGAGTGTCAACTTTCCAACATATAAACCCCCCTTACTTCTCCTTCTTTTGGGATCCATCTTCAAGCATTTAAATCTATATGTGAGAAAATAGAGATCGAGTAAGCTATTTAAGAAATCCTTTCAAGAGTCTTGTGTACGCAAATCAATGATATCAAGAAATTCGAGGCAATTGAATTAAATTAAAAATCTATTAAATTATTTGTATCACAAAGAATTCAAGATGGTTTTCATCATGGATCTAGATTCTTTCTCCATTTATGGTCAAACAACAGATTTTTCAAGGAGGATTCATCCCTTCTCTTTCTATCTTCTTCTCTTTCTTCATCCCATTTCAACATTGGCAAGTGGCAATATCTATCACACAAGATTTTGTCTTTTCATGATTTACCTTTTTATGTTTAGTCAAAATCTATTGCATAATCATATTTGATCACATTGAAAGAGACATCTGCATTACAAAGGTATGAGCTTCTTTATTTATCAAATCTGATCACTATTTTATGTCTCCATACTTTAATTTTTCATATTTCCAGGTTGATTCCTAGACATCGGTTTGACTGAGGCAAACCTCTCTATTCAATCTTCTTTTCCATTTTTTTGTATAGGTACATACCAAGAATCTATAATTGCAGATGTGGAATCTGTTGATCCTGATATAGGTCCCCAAAAAATCGAGAACACATTCAACACATACAAAATGTTTCAAGTGTTCTACACCCAGGTAAAAAATGTTTCAAGTCTTCTACACCCAGGTAAAAAATGTTTCAAGTCTTCTGCACCCACATAATTAGGTTCAAACTTTCAAGATATGTTACAGAGCTTAGATCTACATGTATAGGTATTTCTAGGATCACAACTATTAGAAAAATAGCAATAGAAATGGCACCTCCTTTTCTTTCCAAGGTACACATATTTCATCTTCACTTTCCTCTTTGGAATTTGTAGATTTCATTAGCTTTAATTCATCTCCTCTCAATTTCCGAACACACACGCGCACACACACACACAAAAAAAAAAGGAAATAGAAGCCCCTAAGATTTGAATTCAATATTTGCATCACTTCATCCCTTTTTTAACATTTATTCAGTTTGACTTGTGGTGGCTTTGTATTTCTAATGTACACGTAGTGAATTTGGGGAGAACTTGCATCCTATTAAGTGATCCCATTTCTGACTATACAAGATGTTGTCTAAATAATTGTGTTGAAAGCATTTCTTATATGTAATGCTTGGACTGACTTATAAGATCAATGAGCTATAATTCTTTAGATGCCTACAAGATGATCAAAACCTTCGTCGTTGTTGTTTTCACCAATATCGTGTTTTTCTTTTCATGTTTTCCCAACTAATAATTTTATTCTGCTTTGATTTTTTCGTACATCTCTAAACTCTATTTGTGACATTGTGTATAAAATCAAAATAAAATCTGCAACCAGCCAGCTATAAATATTAACTACAACATTAATTATACTTATTTCATTGTATAATTGCGTGCACATGAATAATAGAATTGAATTTTTCTATAATAGTCACTTTTTATCATTTCAAATCATTAGTTGTTTCTTTTAGCAAATTTAAAATTACGTAAGAGTAAATTCCAACTTCAATTCACATCAGACAGTTAAAAAATCCAGTAAAATAGCTAGGCCTCAACATCAATAGTTTAGTATTTTTCTAAAAAAATTTATAAAAGTATTCAGATTATGTAGATTCATTCAATTATAAAATTAATTTATTGATAATTGATAGAAAATCCCTAAGTGTACTTGCACAATCCAACTAGGACTCTCTCTATTTGTTCCTAGTCCCTACAAGATCCTAACTCTATCTTCTAGAGTCTTTTTATCCCTCTCCCTACTAGCCTACAAATCCTTCAAGGCCTCTCCAAAAGATGGCATACAATATTCTTCACTTAGGTGTAACTACCAACGATGCAATATCCACCTCTTAACTCTTTCTTGGATACATCCAAGTGCTTATACTATCTCTTTTCCTCAACTAGTGTTGGCAGGGGATTCAATTCCTTCTAGACATATTTTAGAGCTTCATTTTATCACTTAAGGCTAGCGTATCAAACTCTTCACCATCAATTTCCAATCTTTTGTTCAATCTTGGCTTTTAGGCCTAATAGGTCTACTAGCCCTATTTGACTAGTGTTTTCTCCTTCTTTCAAAACTTTCCCAAATAACCCCAATACTAAAGTTGATATTTTGATACCCTTTATTTAGTTATGAAATATTTTTTAGGTTTCATCTCTCCAAGGTCTCTGTATAGGTGATCCCTAATTTTAAGGGCTTATAGGGCTAATTGGGCTTTACTGAACCAGTCTACTAATTTCTTCACCAAAATCTGGTTAAATGGATTGGTAAAAGTCTTAAATTCCTCATACATCTCTGTATAACCCAAATTACTACTAAAATCCACTTGGATTCATTCTTCCAATCGAACCCCTACATTCAAACACAAAATTATCTTTACAAGCTCCTAGCCAGGTTGCACTGGACTCACCTAGGGATTATTCTTAAAAATAAAAATAAAAAATTTATTCATAGCTCCTTCTTCCATATTTATACTATAAATGGGCTCCTCTTTCATATCCCTCTAGGCCACGATGATTGCACAGTAGGGTTTTATAGGGGAGCCATTTTTCTGCAAACAGTCCAGGGTGGACTAGAAACTGGCTTATCCACAAAACAATTTACAAAACTACCCTAATGAATTGAAAATAAATTCAAAACTATGAAAAAATAAGATAACTAATATAATTACATGAATCCCACTTGAATTTTTTGGATTCAATCCATTAAAGGATCTTGAAAAATAAAAATAACTAATTATCTATAAGAAAAAACCAGAGTACAATGAAAAGGATTGTAATTTCTATTACTCCTCTAGGACATCCAACCTCAGGACATGGGCCTCCTTGTGGTTTTATACCTTTCCTTCATGATTATAGGTGGTTAGAATATTGAACATGCCCTAATAATTTGAGTTTGTCTCTTTTGGACAATGTTGTCATGCAACTTTGCAAAGTTACAAAAGTTGTCATGACAACATTTTGTCAATTTTTGCAACTTTACTCCTAAATTAATCCAATAACCTATAAACTAAATAGAATGATGTAAAATCATAATAGAAGCTTCTTTGGGATTATTTACATTATTTCCTAATCCTTTTAGGCTTTCTGACCCAAAATCCCAAATTTAGGCTCCAAGAGACCTAAAACCAAAACATGACTTAAACAACCAAAACAACTAGATTGGAATAAGCCTAATATAGACCTCCTATACATGCACCCAAAAGACCTTATAAGGCCTTTTCAAACACTCCTGGCCTGGCTAGGATCAATAAAATACAAACCAAAAACTTAGAAACTTGGAGATGTCCTAGGTGCTCTTGCACCATTCTCCCAAACTGTAAGATCTAAAATGAAAGATATAACTGAGAGACATAAGAGATATTACATTTGAATATGTTATGGGGGGTAAATAATATGCTCTCCTTCTATCCTTAGATATGAAAATGAAAGATCCAAAATGATTAACCCAAAAGGAAGGATGAATGCATAAATGAATCAATCATTTGGAAACAAGAATAAGGAAGGAAGATCTTAGGTACCTCGTTTGATTTGTTAATTTGAATGTATTTTAGATTTAGAAAGATTGATAACCTTAATTGAATTTAATAGGAGAAATTCACTAACCTTGAAATATTTCAGATCCAAAGAATATTGTTTTCTGAAGCCTATGTTGAGTTTCTAGAAAATCTGAGAGCATATCTGGAATAGAAACACAGAGACAGACAAAACCCAGAAATATTTTTCTGTTCTGAAACAATTCCAATTTGTACCCTAGGTCACAATCAACCTAGAGTGTCTTAGAATGAAATTTTATTTTTGGATCCCAAAAGTTTGCCAAAAAGGGTATCTGAAACTCCATCACGATCTATTGTTTTAAACTTTTACCTAATAGAAAAAGGGTTTTTTTTTGGGTGGAGGGGTTTTCCTTGGTCAAACCCTAGTTTTGGAATTTACCTTAAATATATAATTGAAATTGCAAAAATAAATAAAGTAAATGAAACAATTCACCTTGCTCATATAAAAGTCCTTGTGGAGGATTCAAATCCTTGAATCCACAAGTATGGATGCACCAAATGGATGTAGAATATAGAATGTAGAATGTAGGATGTCTTCAATAAATTGCTTTGTATATCTTCAACACCAATCTTGAATGGGTTCTTGAATTGGAAGAGGCTTGGAGGAATGTGGATGGAGAAATCTTCAACAAGAGGGCTCCATGGAGCTTGAATCTTTCAATGGCCACCAATGGATCTCCTTGATTGAAATGGATGCTTGAAAAGTTCTTTAGAATGGATGAATGCTTCAATGACTACTTGGATTGCTTCAAATCTTACTTCTTCACCTTTGGATCTTACTCTTCAAGTCTTGAAATTTTTTGCAATTATGCTTGATGATCATAGTTCATGGTTAGAGAGTCTTAGTGAAAATGAGAGGAGAAAGCTTCCTTTTATATGAAATTAGGGCACAATCTTCTCGAGAGGCTAACATAGGAGAATTAAATTATAATTGGACCCATGCCACTATAAGAGGACCTATGTTAAATATAATTGAAGAGTTTTTGTCCTGAAGTCCCAAACAGCCGACCCAGAAGCGAGAATTAACTTTTTCCAAAGACCGACATCTAGAAACCCTGAGATTCTTAAATTTGAACCTCGGGCTTGGAAAACATTGATTGTGACCTAGGTAAAAGTTGAGGTTGAACTTGACCTAGGTCAAGGTCGAGGTCGACCTTGACCCAAAAATGTCGACCTTGACCCTTAGGTCAAAGTTCCATTTTCTCAGTCTGGGGTGCGAGCAATAGGTTGGAAAAAGTGGAAATGGGGTACAACAGGGGGATAAAGCCAGATCAAATTCAAGAACCCATTCAAGGAACTTGACATGACCCCAAACCACTTACTCAGAAGGCTAAACTAGTCTACCATGGAAGTGCTTCCATTTTCTGCCTATACATTTAGCCCCCCACTTTAGCAAGAGTATGGAATCAGTACAAACTCTTGGTAAAGGAGATCATAAAGAATAGATAATCTTACTGGAATCACAAGGGACAAAGGAATCCTCAAGCCCCAAGGGACTTAAGTCTTTATTAACCCTAATATAATGATAAGAGAGACATCACCAATTAAGGAGAAAGAGAGAGAGGGTATGGCTATCTCACCCAATGAGAACTTATGTCCCATTGTGGACCATACAAGGAAAAAGTGTAACTGGAAAGATGGAGTTGAACTACCTAGTGAATGTGGCTACTCACTAGTCAACCCATTAGGGAGATTCATTCTTAAGGACACCTTCCAACCTTAAGGGATCAAAAAATCATAATTTGAAACTGGAGGGAAGAGATCCATGTAAAATTTAAACTATAGGAATCAAGAGATCATAAAAAGTAAAATGTCCATGCTTTAAGGATTAGTCTTTAATATATAAAGGGAAAAAGTTTTAAGTTTTGAAAATAGTTTGAACTTGCATGTGTGCAAAAAGTGAGTAGAGTGTATGCCCCCATGTTAAAGTCATTGCTAACACTTTAACATGAGAAATGAATTTGATAGAAACATAAACAACTCTACTGATTAAATTTCAACTACGAGATGCCCCCAAATGAAGACAAATCAAGGGAAATAAAACATAAATATACAAAGAACACAAAAGGGATCTTCCTACTGTGGAGTTAGTATGATCATAAGATAACATGTATATATAGATATGATATTATTGCAAATTAATTTACATCATTACCCAAAGAAATTAGAACTACAATCACAATGGAGGAAACAAAACTCAAGAGTTACAAAGAAGAGTCTTTTTTGACCACAACATGCAGACCAAAAAGAATCAGTGCTACCATGTCGTAGATCCAAGTGGACTACACAAGGAAAAAATTTACAAACAATAGCACAAGTACAAAATAACATGAAAAAAACATATAGAAGAATGGAGATACATATAGAGGAATTATATAACAGGTTTGATTCCTTTATCACCTTACACCAATAAAGTAACAAGGGTCGTATAAAAGAGTCTAACAAACATTTAGAAAAAATATTACAGGAGAAGCATAGCAAAACATGCAAACATAAAAAAATGGCTACCATGAAGGATATGCTAATCAGGCGCATTACCTACTCTCTCCATCTCAACTTATATCATTTAGGGAAGGTGGGAAATGCGCAAGAGGGACTATATCCAATATAGTATGAATAATAGCTAGTTCCAAACAAGGATCCTTTCAAGAATCATGTTGTTTGATACTAGGTGTAATTTTCAATAGAGTTGAAAGCATCTCAGGTAAATTAGTGTCAATATCAATGGTCTAATATTCATCACTAAGATCAATAGGATCATTTAATGTATCCTCCTCAGCAAGATTAATTAAAATGGGATCTAAGATGCGAATAAGATCATCATACTCATTCATCTTAACATCATTGTGAATATTAACTTCTTCCAACACATCAGGCATAGGTTGATCAAAAGAAGGTAAATAATTTTGAAGAAGAGAAACATGGGCCCTAGCATTAGCTCTATGGTTCTTACGATTTTCATTAGCAGATTTATTACATTTTGATTCGTTTGACACAGGTGGAGAACTAGGAGGAATATCCAGTAATTTCTTCATAGGTTCTATAGGAGGATTGGTAGGACTCATAGTAGGTTGAGAAGAAAAACTGGGAGGTTGAGTAATAGAGTTAGTAGTAATGGATAAAGGAGGTATAGAAGGAGTGGGCAAAAGGCAATGGTTAAGATCTATCCAAGGCATGCTTAACTCGACAATCTTGCAATGTTTATAGGCTTGATATGAATGAAAATGGTTGTCAAGGTGAGGAGGACATGAATTAGGTAATGAGGTCGAAATGAAATCAAGAGTAGCACAATCTCTAGGCCTGGAAGGTTGATATAAACTGTGATTAATCATTTTTACTTCTCCATTATGAATGAACTTAAGACATTTATGAATAGGAGAAGCAATAGCATGGATAGCAGTTATCCAAGGAAAATGAAATTTGACTTGAAATTGATTAGATGTAGGAACAAGAACGAAGGTAGTATCTACAACCTTGTGATAGAGTTCAATAGGAAAGTCAATAGAACCAAGTTTAGGATTGAGAAAACCATTACAAGTTTGGATCCATGCATCCGATGGATCATAACAATCACATTGTAGGATTTTCATAAAAAAAAATTCCTCAGTAATGAAATTTATTAGAGATGTGGGATCAACAAGATAACCATGTGTAGGTACCTTAGAAATCCTAGTAAAAATATAAAGGGGACCGTTGGGAGCCTTAATAGTCTTAGAGTCATCAGAGGTAATTGAAAGTTCCCGAGGTCATTTATCCTTAATTCGTTTCTGAGGTTTAGATGGAACTTGAAGTTAAGGTGGAGGTGAAGGATCCTGAATAATAGGTCGAGTTGCAACAATGCTCTCCATATGATTAACAATTTGATTAAGATCATCCATCCTTGAATCATAAATGATATCCACAGAAGATGGTTGAGAGATGGTATTAGTATCATGTGTAGGTACAGGATTCATATAGATTTGAAGGTTTTGATTAGGAGGAGAGACATATTTGTTCCCATTACTATCAAAGTTATCAACAGATAAAGCATTAGAATCAATTAATCCTTGAACATTATACTTTAAAGAATAACATTTTTCAGTATCATGGCCATTCTGGCAATGGTAGTGATAAAAAGGTTTAGAATCAAAGGATTTTGAAGCTATAGTAGTAGGAAAGAGAGGTCGAATAGGAGGCAAGGTAATCATATTAGCACTTAACAACTTACTCATAATGGAATGTAAAGATTTAGAGAGACGAGTAAATATACAATTCATACCGAAAGTAGTGGATGCAAAAGTGGCATTGTGAGATGCAACAGTATCTTGATCAGCAATCACATTCATTTGTTTATTAATCTTGATGTAGTTGTTAGGTTTCTGAAATTTATAAGGATTAGGAGAATTGTCACTCTTATCAACTGGAACATGAACCATTGGAGTGTTTCTCTCAAATTGACTCACTTGTAATTGATAATGATGAAGTGCTGAACAAAGTTGTTGAAAAGAGGTAAATTCAGTAAGAAGAATCTTATCTCTAATATCCTTTTGCAAATTTGAAATAAACATGTGTTGAATATCAATATTAGAAATAGGATGAGAAATCTGAGCATACAAATTCTTAAATCTACCTATGAAATTAGTCAATTTTTCCTTAATGTTTTTTTTACAATGCATTAAATCAGTTAAGGAAACTTGCGGACCAATGTTATTTTAAAATTTTTGAATGAAGGTACTAGCAAGTTTAGTGAAAGAATCAATGGAATAAGGAGGTAAAGAACAATACCATTGCAAAGCCTTATCACGAAAGGTTCTAGCAAACAATTTAGCAAAAATTGTATTGTCATGAGCATAATCACTACAAAGGATTTGAAATGTTTTAACATGAGTAATAGGATCACCTTTACCATTTTAATTCTCTAGATGAGGCATATCAGCTTGTTGAGGAATAATAGCATGAATAATGTCTAAGGATAAGGGACTACCCATGTCACATGTGGGAATACTAAACTTGGATTGAGTTAAGGATGCAAGTTTTTGTTGTAAAGATGACACGGTCTGAGCCAAACTAATTATTGTGCAATCATTAGAAGACATAGGTGGCATGGAAACTTTGGGAACACTAGGAAAAGTGTAGGAAGCAACAGGAATAGAAGATACAACCTATGGAAAATTTGGAACCATAGTTGGAAGGGGATTAGTATAGGTAAAAGGTACACTATGGTATGAAGGTTATGAGGTAGGTAAAGATACCGATGGAACACTCGCAGGAATAGATGAAATTGGGAGAGATGTAGTCATCAAAGGAGGAGTATAAAAGGAACAAAAGAAGGTCCCTCACTAATGATAGGAGGACTAAATCCTAAATCATGAGCCTCTTGAGCTAAAGTTTTAACATTTGAATGCACAAGATGAGTGATACCACACAAGAAATTAACACCTTGATCACTATCACTAGGGAATTTCTTAAGAGCCTCAATAGCTTGAATGGAATCTTGATTATGGTTTTCTTGAATAAGCCAATTTCCCATTTTATCAAGTTCGGTTGAAATTTTTTGTACTTGTTTAGGAGGTACTCTTAAAGTATCTTCCTCATCATGAGATGAGTGAGAAGAGTTATGATCCATAGAAGGATTGGAATCATGAGTATTCAAGTTGTCATCCGAGATCCTATAGAAAGGAGAGGAAGATTCGGGATCAAAGGAACCCATGATTCTATGGCTTCTTCTAACTAGGATACTATAAGTAGGACTAGTAGTGGTAAAGCTCATACATCAATGCAATGCAAATGAACTATAAAAGAGTTTGATTTTAATTTTTTGAAAGTGAAATGCAAGAAAATAAGAGAAAGCTAATCTAATATGCATGCAAGATATAACATAAAAGATGTAAATCTAACACCAAAAAGAAATAGTTGTCTATCGTGGATTCACCAAAATGTAAGAACTAAAATGAAATAAATAACTGAGAGACATAAGAGATATTACATTTGAATATGTTATGGGAGTAAATAAGATGCTCTCCTTCTATCCTTAGATATGCAAATGAAAGATCCAAATTGATTAACCCAAAAGGAAGGATCAGTGCATAAATGAATCAATCATTTGGAAACAAGAATAAGGAAGGAAGATCTTAGATAACCAGTCTGATTTGTTAATTTGAATGTATTTTAGATTTAGATAGATTGATAACCTTAATTAAATTAAATAGGAGAAATGCACTAACCTTGAAATATTGCAGATCCAAAGAATGTTGTTTACTGAAGCCTGTGTTGAGTTTCTGGAAAATCTGAGACCACATCTAGAATAGAAATACAGAGATGAACAAAACCTGGAAATCATTTTCTATTCTAAGACAATTCTGATTTGTACCCTCAATTCAATGTCACAATTTGCCAGAATTTATGATTTCGCCCTAGGTCATATTCAAACTAAAAAGTCTTAGACTGAAATTTTATTTTTAGATCCTGGAAGTTTGCCAAAAAGGGTATCTGAATCTCCGTCCTGATCTATTGTTCCAAACCTATACCTACAAGAAAAATGGTTTGTTTGTTGGGGGGAGGGGTTTGCCTTGGTCAAACCCTAGTTTTGGAATTAACCTCAAATATATAATTGAAATTGTAGAAATAAACAAAGTAAATGAAACAATTCACCTTGTGTTGGAGATTTTCTTCTATGAAAATAGTTGATTGTATGTTTGTCATTGATGACAACATATAATATACAGTAGTGTCATGTGTGCAATTATTAGTATAGATATTCTAGAGCCTTGTGCATTTACATCTATGTTATAGAAATGTTTTGGATGTAATGTTCATACATGCAAATTCAAATATGTAGTTTAAGCTGAGTTATGTTAATCTATTTTGGTAGTTACAGTTTTTGGACATTATCTATTAAGAGCTGACATATTTACATTGTTTCTTGAGTTGTGCCTACCTTTGGGATATGCATGTTTGTATTCATGTTTAGTTATGAGTTAATGATTATTATCCAAAGGCGCTAAACAAGTTTTAATAGAAGCGTGATGTTTGAGTTAAATTGGTAGAGATGACTATGTGAAGCGACGCATCTATTCCTTTTGAGTTGTGTGGTCCTAACTTTGATTGCATGCTTAGTTAAGCCGACAAGGAAGTTGTTGAAGTGTTTCCTACAGCCATCGTGACCTTATCCTTGGTGAAGATACATTTAGCAGTTCAATTATGATTGCAAAGGGTGAATGAAGGGAAAAAGAAGAAGACAGAGAATAGTAGAAAGTTAGACAACTTAAAGTTACATCATTCATCAGTTGAAGATCTATGTGAAAAATCAAAAGAAGATTACAATTCACTGGAACTGATCAAGACAGTGGGTCTACTCAAACAGTTCATTTTCAGATATAGTGTATATCTGCCTTACAGAAGGTTGCAACCTTTAGCATTTGAGCAGTGAGCTCTTGGACAGTGTGTCCTCACCCCTAATAGGGTTATTGTAAAAGACTCCCAATAGGGTCTGACCTTTGACCAAGTCTCTATACTTATTTCATTGTAAAGATCAACTCCTAACATGGTTGCAAGATATTCTAACAAGGATCATAATAATCTAGTACAATTATTTGTGGGTGCTAATTCCCACTAGGGTTTTTACCTAATTTAGTTTTCCCTGTAACCAAAATTGTGTTTTTCAATTTTGTATTATCTTGTTGAGTTTATGTTTAAATTTATTTCATACTTAATTGGAAAAAGAATTGAATCTTGTAGATAACTTATTCACCCCCCTCCCCCCCTCTTAGTTATCTCTTGGGACTATTCCTAACAATTGGTATCAAAGCCAAGTGCCTTGGAGAGAAAGATTAATAGCTTAAGGTAGATAAGATGGCATACTTCAGAAAAGAGAGTCCTAAGTTTGATGGAGAGAATTATCTTGATTGGAAGAACAAAATGATAACACATCTACAATGCATTGGTTTTGACATTTTTGAAACAGCCACAGAAGAAGTTGTTGTTCCCTCTCTGAAAGACCTCGAAAATGATGATGCTAATAGTAAGGAAAAGGAGCTAATGAAATTTCCAAGGAAGCACTTATAAGTGCATTATCTGATAGTGAATTTTCTGAGATCAAGAAAGTAGACAAAGCCTACAACATATGGATGTATTGAGAAGATATG
>MU226887.1:1036689-1059169 GCA_018584345.1 Thuja plicata | reverse complement strand
GATTCATTCTAGCTAAGCTAGATAAGTGGTTAATGTTTTCTGATTGGAAATGTCTATTAAATGCATGTTTTATACCGATTACCAAAGAAATAAAATTATTTCAGAAAATCAATGTTTCAATAACCTCTACTCTTTTTAATGATATTTTAAAAAAATATAAAAAATACCCTTTTGTAGAGCTTAGAGTCAAGATTATTGTCATATAAATTTTATAGTATTTTGATTAGATATAATCTATTATAATTTCAAAATACAACAAGTAGGTATTTTAACATTTGAGACGATATTGTTTCAAATAAATAAAAAAATAGTAAAACATATCAAAAAAATTTAAAATTTATATTTAACACTAGAGGAGAGAGTCCTCTTCAAGAAGATGTAATTTTTTTTCTAAATGGTGTAGATTTGATAGGGGAAATTTGGAGGGAGATGAAAACTATCGATTTCATATAAGTTCAACTTTGAGAAGTTATAACGGAGATAATATACATTGAAAACCAATCTTTCTTCTTTTCTGCACTAGCTATACATTTTATCTATAACATATTTTGAAATCAGAGGAAAAATAGATTATTTACATATACTTGTTTGGAGGGAACTAGACCCTAGATTTTCAACAGTTTTCAGCAATTGAAAAATGGACTTCAAAAATTAAAAAACTATGTCAATTCTTGTTCAAAAAAATTAAAAAAATTATAGACATAAACTTCATCAATGTTTACACATTTCATCAATTTATATCAACCTCAAATTCTAAATACAAATGCCACTTTTTATGTCATTAAAGTTGAACAATCTGCATGTTGTGGTCCTCTTCCTTTATAAAAGTGTGACACAGGTTTGTACTTTTACCCCTGCAAGCAAAATACCAGAAGCTGGAGCTGAACCTGTGAGAGAGAGAGAGCTAGGGTTTTGAGAATCTCAGCGGAGTGAAAGCAAAATTATATTTCTCAAAGAATCAAACAATAATTACAAAAAGTGGCTTATAAGGTGAGAAACCCTAAAGCTAGAGAAAGCTAGGTTTGTGCATTTAATAATTAATAAACATATTAATTATTATGCACCTAAATGATAAGCTTAAGTGTTCAAAAAGAATAATAGCGACCTTTAATAATTAAATCAGATAGACTTAATTATAAAGGTAAATGGACTATTACTCTAACATTTAGGATGTCTTCAATCAATTTCTTTGTAGATCTTCAACACCAATCTTGAATGGGTTCTTGAATTGGAAGAGGCTTGGGGGAATGTGGATGGAGAAATCTTCAACAAGAGGGCTCCATGGAGCTTGAATCCTTCAATGGCCACCAATGGATCTCCTTGATGGAAATGGATGCTTGAGAAGTACTTGAGAATGGATGAATGGTTCAATGGCTATTTGGCTTGCTTCAAATCTCGCTTCTTCACCTTTATATCTCACTCTTCAATTCTTGAAAGTTCTTGCAATTATGCTTGATGATCATAGTTCATGGTTAGAGAGTCTTAGAGAAAATGAGAGGAGAAATCTTCCTTTCATATGAAATTACGACACAATATTATAGAGAGTCCAAAATAGGAGAATTAAATTCTAATTAGACCCATGCCCCTAGAAGAGGACCTATGTTAAATGTAATTGAGGATTTGTTTTCCCAAAGTCCAAAACAGCCAACCCAGAAGCGGGAAATAACTTTTTCCAAAGACCGACATCCAGAAACCTTGAGATTCTAAAATTTGAACCCCAGGACTGGAAAAGGTTGATTGTAACCTAGGTCAAGGTCGAGATCAACCTTGACCTAGGTCAAGGTCGAGATCAACCTTGACCTAGGTCAAGGTTGAGGTCAACCTTGACCCTGAGGTCAAAGTTCCAGTTTCTCAGTCTGGGGTGCCAAAAAAAGGTTGGAAAAACTTAAAATGGGGAAGAACACGGGGTTAAAGCCAGATCAAAGTTAGGAGCCCATTCAAGGTGCCTGACATGACCCAAAACAACTTACTTGGAAGGCTAAACCATTCTACCATGGAAGTGCTTCCATTTTCCAACTATACACAAACAAAAAGATTTCAAGTCATTGTTGGACTGATCAAGTTGGAGTCCATCCCCAACTTATTGAAGTTTGTTTCCTTGATCCAAGTAGCCTCTGCATCTCCTTGTCCATGCCAGTTTATCAAGTATTCCTAATAGTCCTTTTTTTCTTTTCTTCTTACAGATTCTTGAATTATGAATCTTCTCTGCTTTCTTGTTTGGTGTATAGGGTAACTGCAAGTCTTCTATTTCTTGTATGGCCTTAGTGTTGGAGCTCTAAATTTCTAGCAAAATTTGGAGTCCTATATAGTTATAAAACTCTAAAAAATGGCATCCTAAACTCCATGCCCAATAATTTATGATATCATTGATTCCATGAAATGGCATAAAAAATATATTACTTTTCAATTAAAAGTTGAGGGATTAAGGAAGGAAGCTTTGTGATAGGAACAATCAAAATTCAATAAGAGAAGGTTTCAAAGATGCTGGAATTTCAACCTTCTATAAAGATGATGTTGACAGAGAATGAACATGATCAAATATTGAAAATATAAAATAGACCCAGTTTGTAAAATCAAATTTCCTATCTCTAGTAAAAATATTATGTTTGTACAATCTGTTTTGGATTTTCGGCCAAATCCAAATCTAAAAGATAGGTAGATATTAGTTAATTTGTTGATTAGTTTTTTCAAAAGAAGTTCATAAATTTTAACATAGGGTGGTGTCTCTTCATCCTAAAGGGGTGTGAAAACTATTCATCCACACACACACACACACACACACACACACATATATATATATGGTGTAAAATGTAAAAAAATATAGATACAATAAGACACAATATTTAACAGATTGGGTAGTTGGATCAACAACTTGTAACATGAACTTGCATGTACCATTTTTTAAAAATCAATAAAGATAAGTGCTTTTTCTTTCATCTGTGGGAATTGATTAAATTTAATTTTATATTAGTCCCTTGGATAAAATCTTTTGATTTTCTTCAAAGTGATAGTTAGATGTTGGATACTTTTGATTAAATTTATAGTTTTATTATTAATTGGTCTTTTCATCTTGCATGGTAAAATTCATTTGATTTGTCAGCATAATCAATCAGTCTGTCATTTGAAAAGTTAAATTCAATTGAAATAGATATGGATTTATCTTAAGATATATGCTCATTTCAACACCTTTGAAGTGATATGTTTCCTGCAAACTGTCTCTAAGGTTGTACATAGGGTTGGGATGATTTTCACTCTATTGTCCGTTATGGAATAAGGCACTAATTTATTCATTATTTGGATTATGGTTATTTATATTACAATTGAAAGTTTTGTGACATCTTATCCATATGTTCTTTTCCATTTATACTTATATTTTCTAAACATTCCTTCAATTTATCAAAGTATTTAAGTTTTTCAATTTATGATATATTGCTTTGAGTTAGATTTATTTCAAGTGCCTTTTTCATACTTGAGAGAGAGGATTTGAGGGGTGTTCTATCTACTATAAAAAGCCTTAAGACTTGGAGGATAATTTTAAGGTATAGGCTTACCAACCTTGGTTCTACAGAGCCAGAATTGCAGAAGGTTCAACCTTGCCTCGGTTAAATCTTATTAGTTGGCCAAATCATTTGGGTTTCCCAGCATTAGATTGGCATGTCCATAGGAAATCCAATCTATTTATTTGAGCACCAATAGATTGGCGACTCTGCTGGGGATTTTTCTATGAAAGATAGCATTAAAGATTACCTAGAAGCTCTGGTGATATATTTAAGACTCTTCTGGGAGAAAGAACTCAGAAGACGGTAAGTATTTTCCTTCTGACAAGAAGGTGGTGACTCTATTTAATACAGTATTTTAGTCAGTGACTCTACTGAGGGAGAATACTTAAAAGGAGATGGTGGATATTTTTTCCAAATGTCTCAATTCTTTCAGAGAAAACTTTTTATTCTATATGGTATCAAGCCATTTGATTTTAGCAATCTTGATTATAGACCTAATAAGTTACCTCCAAGACTTCCACAACTTGTACTAAAGTTCCATGGAGATAGGGATGAATCAATACTAAAACACTTGGATGCATTTTACATATTTATAGAATATTATGACATTTGTGCAGACGATTAGGTGATGAAGTTATTTTCAGGACTTTAAAGGACTATGCGAGGGAAGCATATAAATTGTTACCTACATAGAGTATATCATCATGGAGGCAGTTTGAGAAATTGTTCAAGTGAAGAAGAAAACATGTACTATGAAATATTTGAAGACCAAAGTTGCAACATGGGAGAGGATCCTAATATATCTCTACTTGATGTATTCTTTAGTTTGGAGAGATTTGAGGGGGAGTCTACACCACATTTCTTTGTAAGGATGGAAAGAATTTATAACAAGATACCATCGAACATCATACCCCCATGCAAGAAATCCATAAGAAACTTTTGGGATTTACAAATCTTGCTAGATGACCCTAATCTGAAGCTTTTCTTTCAACTATTAAAAGAAGATTATGGAGACAGAGAAAAGGAAGCTTATGATCAGATCGAAAAAGGCCTTTTAATTGATGGAAATCTTAGTGATGAAGAAGGAAACATGTAAGATGAAAATTAGAGTTATATTATGGAAGAATAATCTTACATGTCTCCATTGGATGCATTCTTCAATTTGGAAAGATATGAAGGTGAACCTACAATACATTTGTTCATGAGAATGATAAAGATTTATCGGGATATACCTTCAAATATTAGGCCTCTTGGAAGGGAATTAATGGATAAATTTCATGAGTTAGGAATCTACCATGATTCTCAACAAAGATTTTTTCTTGATGAACTATGTGATGAATTGAGGGAAGAAAAGGATGAATATAGGGAAGAATTTAGAAGTACTCCAGATTTGAATACAACTGAGGTTTGTGATCAAAATAAAAGGGCTCCAATACATGAAAATAATGATGACACATTGGAAAATAATTTGGATCAGATTAAAAAAGGATCTTTTACATGGTGAGATTTGTATGGAGGAAGATTGGTGCGGGAGCACCTCGACTCGTGCAATTTATGACAAGTTTCATAGAATTGTAATATCTTAGGCATTTAGGTTTTGTAGGACCATGTCTAAGAATTGTGTCAATTAATTAAAATTGCATTATAATGTACATCATAATGGATCCTATGGAATTTGTCCCCATTTGTGATTGTCTTTATTCAACAACACTATGTATTCATGGAAATGATTATGAGGAGACATTAAAATTCATAATTCCCTACAATCTCTTTGAGAGACAAGCATGTAACCGAATAGGCATGGAAAGTGGACAGTTGTAATTGTCCAAGATGGTCTTTAATAGAAATCTTTGTGTAATCAAAAGGGGGCAGAAAAGTAGAGAGAGTTGATATTTGATAGGAAAAATAGTTTTGGGATAGAGTGAAAAGTAGAGAAAGTCCAAAATGGCTCTCTAGCGGCAGCCAGAGAGCCATTCATTTTGTAATTGTAGACAATATATATTAATGGAGTTGTTGTTCTTGTTCATTAGCTATTTTTGATCCGCCTCTCTCATGTTTATGTTATTCGGTTTCATAGTCTTTTGTATCAATGGGGTATTTCAATTCTTGTTTTTAGGTTTCTTTATGGAAGCACAAAACAATTTAATGTATCGACTTTGGGTTGAATTTTTTTGGAGTTTGATATGTTCTTGTTTGTCATTTTGATGAAAGAACATAAGAATCTGAATCGGGCTCAAAGGATTTAAAATTGATATTGAAGTTCTTAGCTTGGCTTTTATCTCTGTTTCGTAAGAGTTTCCAAGACCGTTACAAGAATCTTGTACTAGCGGCATGCAAAGATATCAGCATTATTAAGTTGTTAAGCCATGTGGAAGAAGCCGAGGAATATGTTTTGATAGTCACTATTGTGAGTGACCTGAGAGGGTGGAATATTGGAAATTTCTTTGCATTTAGAACTATTCTATGCTCAACCTTTGTTAAAGGAAAAGGTGGTAGACTATAATCATATGTGCATGTTCAGTTTGGAACAAGTCGACAAGCGAAGGCCATGATATGTTGGCATGACATTTGTATAGAAAAAAGGTGACATAATTTGTTTATGCCCGTGTAGAACCCGAGGAAGAATGATTGTAGTGAAGTGTTTGGTGATTAAGAAAGAGACATCTCTGTATACAGTTGACAGTCGACTCATTTTGCATATGAATGGTTTCTAATGGATTACAAGATAAGAAGAGGAATATTCTCTCTTATTGGTCGGTGACCCAAGAGAGAATCAGTGACTGATTTGACAAGGTGGTGAACATATTTTTTATATGTATATGATGATGGTATGGTGATATTATGTGCTATCTTCGATGAAGACTAAGGAAAATAATAGAAGAATGTAGATGAATAATGTGAGATGAAGATTTCTACGGAGATAAAGATTGTGTAACGCTCTGTCATACATCAGAATGGTATCAGAGAAAGTGAAAGATCTGGGTAGTTAGATATTGTGAGGAAAGAACGTGACCCATCTAGATGTGAGAAGGAAAGAAGTTCCTAGAGATTTTGTGTGGGCAAACAGGTAAGTTCTGTCCTGACCATTCTCCGATAGAGATACGTCTGGAGTACGGTGCCGTAAGCAACCACTAAAGAGAGAGTGGGAAGTGTATCACTGAATCACATCTGTTGTTGGGTAAGATGGATGGTTTGTGTTGGGTAGGTTGTTGTTATTAAGCATTGTGAGAGATGGAGTCAGTTTCAGCATTAGAGAACACACCAGAAGTGTGTGCAAGGATTTTTGGTCCAAAGTGATACTAGACATTTCCATGGGACATGGAAATCTTTTCCTAGCGGGATGTTGGTGTGGGAGAACCTCGAATCATGCAATTTATGACAAGTTTCATAGTATTGTAATATCTTAGGCATTTAGGTTTTGTAGGACCATGTCTAAGAAATATGTCAATTAATTAAAATTGTATTATAATGTACGTCATAATGGATCTTATGGAATTTGTACCCATTTATGATTGTCTTTATTCGACAACACTATGTATTTATGGAAATGGTTATGAGGAGACATTAAAATTCATAACTCCCTAGAATGTCTTTGAGAGACAAGCATGTAACCAAATAGGCATGGAAAGTGGACAGTCGTAACTGTCCAAGATGGTGTTTAATAGACATCTTTGAGTAATCAAAAGGGGGGAGAAAAGTAGAGAGAGTTGATAGTTGATAGGAAAAATAGTTTTGGGATAGAGTGAGAAGTAGAGAAAGTCCCAAATGGCTCTCTGGTGGAATCTAGAGAGCCATTCATTTTATAATTTTAGACAATATATATTAATGGAGTTATTGTTGTTCATTAGCTACTTTTGAGCGGCCTGTCTCTCATTTATGATATTTGGTTTCGTAGTCTTCTGTATCAATGGGGTATTTTGATTCTTGTTTTTAGGTTGCTTTATGGAAGTGCATAACTATTTAATGTAGATTAGCTTTGGGTTGAATTTTGTTGGAGTTAGATATGTTCTTGTTTGTCATTTTGATGAAAGAACATAATAATGTGAATCGGGCTCGAAGGATTTAAAATCAATATTGAAGTTCTTATCTTGGGTTTTATCTTTGTTTCGTAACAGTCCTAGTTGGGAACATTATGATAGACAAATCTTCAATTCATTTATGAATCTGCAATTCATTTATGAATTTGTTCAATGGATAAACCTAAATGGAGTGGTGAAATGGTTTCCAAGACCGTTACAAGAATCTTGTACTGGCGGCATGCAAAGATATCGACATTATTAAGTTGTTAAGCTGCGCAGAAGAAACCGGGGAATATGTTTTGATAGTCACTGTTTGGAGTGACCCAAGAGGGTGGCATATTGTAGAGTTCTTTGCATTTAGAAGTATTTTATGCTCAACCTTTGTTAAAGGAAAAGGTGGCGGAATATAATCATATGCGCATGTTTAGTTTGGAACAACTCAACTAGCAAAGGCCATAATATGTTGGTATGACATTTGCACAGCAAAAAGGTTGCAGAATTTGTTTATGCCCATGTAGAACCCAAGGGAGAATGATTGTAGTGAAGTTTTTGGTGATTAAGAAAGAGACATCTCTGTATACAGTAGATAGTCGACTCATTTTGCATACGAATGGTTTCTAATGGATTGCATGATAAGCAGAGGAAGATTTTCTCTTGTTGGTCGGTGACCCAAGAGAGAATTAGTGACCGATTTGAAAAGGTGGTGAACATATTTTGTATACATATATGATAATGGCATGGTGATATTATGTTCTACCTTTGATCAATATTTTGATGAAAATAATATAAGAATGTAGATGAAGAATGTGAGATGAAGATTTCTATGGAGATAAATATTGTGTAGTTCCCCATCATACATCAAAGATATCAAAGACCATGATTATTAGGGAGAAAATATTCTTAGTGTAGAAGAAATTTCAGCTTTGTTAGACTTGGAATATCAAAAACATGTTGAGAAGAGTGGTCAAGTTTTTTTCTCAATCCACCATAGTAAACAAGTTAATGGATCAACATATATTCAAGAGGTACTAGATAAAGAAGATAAATATTTCCAAGAATTAAATAATAGAGATGAAATAGAACAACATACAACGCATGAACAGGAGGAAGTTTTAGATTAAAGTTCTTATGGAGATATTCCTGAACTCTCTATGTTCCTGAATCCATTGTCTATAGAGGAAGTAGAGGAAGATATGTCTATGTCTTTGAATCTATATTTTGAAGAATAATTTCAATGCCACAAATTCTATCAATATCATGATAAATATAGTGGGCCTAGTGATCATTTTGAAGATGATGAAACTCAAAATATGAATGAGAAAGTGCATTCAAAAGGTGAAATATCTTTCATTTCATCTTTTGAGCAGGAGTTGTATCAGACTTGTGAAGATGAGATTAAATTACCCAAGCATAATGATGGGAATGTGTTGGAGAATAATACTAAGAATTATCCAACTATCCTACTTGATCAGATTCTTGATAAAAGAGAAGTAATAGTTATTGAATATGAGCTATATTCAAAACTTTTATGTGAGGAGAAATAGTATCTAGAGAATGGAAATGGGGTAGATTGTGTGCTAGGAAATGTCCAATTAGAAAATATTAATTTAGATACTTGTATGACTAATAAAAAGCATAGTGATTCTCTATTTAGAAAATAACCTGGTGCATCTAATGATCTCTCAAAGGAAAAAGACAAATCAAAAGCCAAAGAGTGCATTGATGAAGTGGAACCAATAAATATTCTCTATAAGGAGGATACATCTGATATTGCAAGGGATTACATGTTAGGGTTAAATAATTCTGAAAATTGTCTATTTTCAAATTTTCTAGTTGATAAGGAATAGGAATGATATAATATCATTTTCAGGAGATTCAAAGCGTTGCATGATCAGAATCAGATCTTTGACAGAGGAAAAGAATAATATTTATTTTGGGGGCCAAGGGCCACCAAATTAAGTTCAAACAAATATTTTATTAAGATGATAATAACCTAATGATCTACTTAAATAGAGATAACTAGGATCTTGCTATGCTCATAGAGAACATACATCCCCAGAAAGAGCCTATTGGAGCTCTAAATTTTTGGAAAAATTTAAAGTCCTATATAGTGATAAAAATCTAAAAAATGGCATCCCAAACTCCATTCCCAATAATTTATGATCTGATGGAGTACATGAAATGGGATACAAAAATATATTACTTTTCAATTAAAAGGGATTAAGGAAGAAAGCTTTGTCACAGGAACAATCAAAATTCAGTAAGCAAAGGTTTCAGAGATGCTGGAATTTCAACCTTCTGTAAAGTTGATGTCGACAAAGAATGAAAATGATCCACTATTTAAAATTTAAAATAGACCCAGTTCATAAAATCAGATTTCCTATCTCCAATAAAAATCTTTATATTCGTACAATATGTTTTGAATTTTTGGCCAAAGCCAAATCTAAAAGATATGTAGTTATTAGTTAATTTGTTGATTAGTTTTTTCAAAAGAATCTTATAAATTCTAATATAGAGTGGTGTCTCTTCACCCTAAAGGTGTCTGAAAACTATTCATCCACATATATATGTGGTGTAAAATGTAAAAAAAAATAGATACAATAAGATACAATATTTTAGAGATTGGGTAGTTAGATCAACAACTTGTAACATGAACTTGGATGTACCTTTTTTTTTAAATCAATAAATATAAGTGTCTTTTCTTTCATCTGTGAGAATTGATTCAATTTCATTTTCAATTAGTCCCTTGGATAAAATATTTTGATTTTCTACAAAGTGATAGTTAGATGTTGCATACTTTTGATTAAATTTACAACTTTATTATTAATTGGTCTTTTCAGCTTGCATGGTTAAATTAAATTTATTTGTGGCCATAATCAATCGGTCTATCATTTGAAAAGTTAAATTTAATTGAAATAGATACGGATTTATCTTAAGATATATGCTCATTTGAACACCTTTGAAGTGATATGTTTCTTGTGAATTGTCTTTGATGTTGTACATAGGGTTGGGATGATTTTGACTCTATTGCACATGATACAATAAGAAACTGATCTATTCATTATTTGGATTATGGTTATTCAGTTTTTTGTTTAAATTTTTGTGATATCTTATCCATCTGTTCTTTTCCATTTATACATATATTTTCTATGCATTCCTTCAATTATACAAATTATTTCAGTTTTGCAATTTATGATATATTGTTTTGAGTTAGATTTCTTTCAAGTGCCTTTTCCATACTTGAGAGAGATGATTTGAGGTGTATTCTATCTATTATAAAAATACTTAAGACTTGAAGGATAATTTTAAGGTATATGGTTACCAACCTTGGTTCTGCAGAGCCAGAATTGCAGAAGGTTCAACCTTGCCTTGGTTAAATCTTGTTAGTTGGCCAAAACATTTGGGTTTCCCTGCATTGGATTGGCATGTCCATAGGAAATCCAATCTGTTGATTTTAGCACCAACACTCAGTGAGACTCTGATCTAGATCAAGAGTTGGACCATTATAAGGAACTAAGTCTGCAACATTGAAGACAGGAGAAAGTCCTATATCTTCCAGGAGTTCAACTTTGTAGGTATTATTACCATACTTAGAAAGAATAGTACAAGGCCCCAATCTTCTCATTTTTATCTTATTGAGCATTCCCTTCTACAACCTTCCTTTTTTTAGGTGTACTATCACTTGATCCCCTATTTTAAAGTAAAGATCCCTCTTTCTTTTATCAACCTTTTTTTTAATCTTTGCATTACTCTCTGCAAATATTTGCCTTACTAAATCATGTATTTCTTTCATTGAGTGGGAAAAATCTTCAGCATACCCACTCCCTTTCATTCCATCTCTTAACTCTTTGAGCTCAAAAATCCATCTAGGATGTAAACCATAGAACACTTCAAATGGACTTCTTCCCGTGGTTGTATTGACTATGTAATTATAAGCATACTCTGCTTGCCCCAAAATGTGATCCCAAGTATGACCATATTCTTTAGTTAGGCATCTCAAGAGATTGCCTAGGCTCCTATTAACCACCTCAGTTTGATAATCTATCTGAGGGTAATAAGAAGACCCAAAAGACAAATTGGTTCCAAGTTTTTGCCATAGTGCCTTCCAAAAATGACTCATAAACTTAGAGTCTCTATCATATACTATATTAATGGGTAGGTGATGAATCCTTACTACCTCCTTAAATAAAAGTGAGATATCTAAAAAAATCATAATGTACTATCTTACAAGGTACAAAATGTGTCATTTTACTTAATCTATCCACTATGACATAAATACTCTCCAACCCCTATTTATTTCCTGGCAAGCCCACTACAAAATATATGCAAAGACACTCCCATGGTCTACTTAGAATGGGGAGAGGTTGATAAAGACCGGCATTGGAAGAAGTTCCCATGGCCTTTTGGCAAACAATGAAACATTGTGCATACTTTGTGATGTCCTAATTCATTCTAGGCCAATAATAAAATCTTTGCACTAACTCTTGAGTCTTGTTGACCCGAAAGTGACCACCAAGTGCCCCATTATTCTTTTCTTGAATTAGATTTTCCCTCATTTATTCTTTAACCCTAATTTTGTGCTATCCACTCTTTAGGTCAATCTTAGTAAATTACTTGGCATCCCCTAAATAGTCCATTATGTCTTCTATCCTTGTGATAGGGAATCTATACCAAATACTAATTCCATTTATGGCCCTATAATCACTACACAACCTCAAAGTACCTCCCTTCTTATGACACAAAATAGTAGGAATAGAACATGGGCTTATACATTTCCTAATGAGACCTTGGTCTATGAGTTCTTGTATTTGCTTGGCAATCTCCTCATTTTGTTCAGGTGTCATCTTATATGAAGCTTTGTTACAAAGGGTGCCTCCTAGGATAAATTATATTGGATGGCTAATGGATCTTTTAGAGGGTATGGTATCTAGTTTTCCACACTTACAATGTTTTTTTACTCCTTCAACAATTATTGCACTTCAATGGGTATCTTTGTCTTCTTCACTTTATTTTCTATCTTCTCTTCCTTGGGCTTCAAAACTAGTGCATATCCTACTCCTTCTCCTTATTCTAGAGATTCTAAGAAATCTTTCTCACCTTCCAAAATTAAAAATTAGGCCCTATGTATTTCACTTCTCCTTCCTCTAGCAGAGATTGGATTTTAAAGGTTACACCATCCTTCTTGAAAGAGTAAGTATTCTTGGCTCTATTATGAAAATCTTGTCTGTAAAATTGCCAATGCCTTCCTAATAGGAGGTGGCAAGAATCCATTGGCAAAACATCACACAGTACCCTATCCTTGTATCTCCCAATAGTGAAGTCCACCCATGCTTGTTCATTTACTAGGACATATTTTCCTTTGTTTAACCATGTAACTCGATGTGGATTATTATGTGGAATCATCTACATTTTTTAGTTTTCTAACTACCTTCTTTGACACAATATTGTTAGTTAACCCTAAGTAAATGATGACTTTGCATACTTTGACCATAATCTTGCACTTCATTCTAAATAGTGCTCTTCTCTAACTCAGCTCTTCTCTAACTGACTCTTTGATTAGTTTTCTCCTAATCATCAAGCTCTCTCTCTCTCTCTCTCTCTCTCTCTCTCTCTCTCTCTCTCTCTCTCTCTCTCTCTCTCTCTCTCTCTCTCTCCTAATTCTAAGGGTACCTCAGTATGTTTATTGCTACTACTAGACTCTTATTGAAAAAAATTCTCTCTTTTATCACACCCTTGGGATATATATCCTTTATGTGGACACCCATAGGCAGGATGTCCCATTTGATTGTAGTGATAACACTTCATTGTTGAAAAATAGGAACCTCTTCCTTTCCCATTGTTCCTTCCTCTCCAATTTCTATTAGAGCCTATTCCTCTATTGAAACCTCCTCTACTTCATCTTGCCTCATATTGTTAGGTCAATTTAGTTTCACCTTGGGTCTTTGGCTCTATACTCCTACCACCATAACCTCCTCTATGGCCTATGTCATCTCTTCCTCTTGCTCTACCTCTCTTATTACCTGAATCTTATTACTTCCTCAACTTGTATTCCACCATTACATCCAATTGGTGGCACCTTTGTACTGTGGTAGGGGTTAGGAGACTATTTCATCTTGTATAGTCCACCTTAATCCATTTAAGTTCTTGGATACCTTCACATTTTCATCTTCTGCAACTCTATATCTCATGCATAGTTTTTGAAACTCTTCCATGTGTGCATTAACATCCAACTCTGTTTGTCTTAGGCTCTATCTTTTTTAGGAAACTAAATCTCATAGTCTTCTATCACATATGCCTCTTTGATCTTAGCTACCTTATCTTTCCATGTGGAAATGAGTTTCTTTCCTTCTTTATCCCTCTCATCTTAGATGAATTTCCACCAAGTGACTGCAGAACCTCTAAGCCTTTCTTTAGCCACTTTCACTTTTTGGGCTTCTATTATTCCATCACATTCAAAATGGTTCTCAAGTCCTTCACTCCAATATAGGACTAATTTTGATTCTATTTTCCCACTAAACATTGGAATACCCTCCATTGCCTTTCCACTTAAGGATTTTAATGCTTTTAAGAAGGGTTCTTCAGTGAGGATAGGGTCTGGTTCAGGTACCTCAGCTTCTATAGCCACTTCTTTATGCTTTCCTTCAACCTTATCTTTGACTTCCTCAATCTTTTCTTCTAGTTGATCCAATTTTTTCTCTAATTGAGCTAGTCTATCCCTAAGAAATCTATTCTCTTCTTCTTGCTCATCCACTTTATTTTCTAGCTCTTCATTATTCACCATTGTAGACTCTCCTAATGACTCTTCTGGCTGAAACATTGACCACAAGAATAATCTTGTAGGCTCTATTACCAATTTGATAGAAACTCCCTAAGTGTGCTTGCACAATCCAACTAGGACTCTCTATATTTGTTCCTAGTCCCTTCAAGATCCTAACTAAATATTCTAGGATCTTCTGATCCCTCTCCCAAATAGCCTAGGAATCCTTCAATGCCTCTCCAAAATATGGCATACAATGTCTGTAACACCCCAAAATTGGCACCTTATAATCCTAATCAATTTTGGTGCGCTCCTTCAATTTTCTCATCATCAAAGTCCTATTGTACTAGGCAATTTCTTTTCCTGATTGACTTTAATTAATTAAGTCTCAAATGTAGGAAACCCAAATTTGCATAAATCTGACATTATATTTAATTCTTAAATAATCAAGGTTTATTAGCTAAAAATCCCTATGATTAATTAATTTAATTCTAAAGTTCTAAGTGCTTTTAAATTAAATTAATTCCACCCCCTTTAGCTAATATACATAAAAAGGAATTAAATAGTTATTTAATTGATTGAATGGATTATCCTCAAAAAGAATTCCATAATTCTATATGAAAGGTCACTCATGTGGCGATAATCCATCCTTTTTATTAAATAATTCATGCTTTTTTTTCTCAATCTCAATTCTTGGAAATGAAGAGGCAACCATTTATTTTAAAGAAACTCTTCACCCTCTTTCCATGACTTTTCTATAAATTGGACCCTTCTTCATTTGAGAGGATGATTTTTGAGAGCATCAAATCTATAGTGAAATTTACATTGATTATTACATGCTTTTGAGTTTAAATTGCATAATTACATTAATTTCGATTTGGATTAGTAATGATATGTTGATTTTATTTGCAATTCATTTACATATCTAACATCTCAATTTCATCTTTCAATATTTTTAGTTTAAATGCAATTTCAATTGTAGTTTAAATGTAATTTCAATTCTAAGATTAAGAGCATTTCAAGCTTTCATAGATTAATTGCATTTCATTTCATAGAGTAGTTGCAATTTAAATTTCATAGATTAATGGAAATTCCATTTTCTCTCATGCTTTAGAAATCCTCCATGTTAGCAATGGTTGGGTTGTTGGCTCTCGTTCTGAGAGTAAATTCGACATCCACAACTAATTAGGAGGTAGCAAGTCGCTTCAATCAAATTTGCAGGATGAACAATTCATGTTTTTCTTTGTGAATTGAATGATTGTGTAAAGATTATGCTGAGTATGTGCCTGATTTAGAGGCCACATTCAAGCACACACATTTTGGCACCCACCGTGGGGCATAAAAAATGATTTCTGGCCTCATTTTTGAAATTTTTGACAGTGATTTGGGAACTCTTTCGTACATCCGTACAACACTAGTATGGAGTCTCACGTGTGGTTTTAGGTCAAGCCACGCAAAGTTTTTCTCTTTGTAGCACTCTATCGTGTGAAGAAACAGAAATATCACATGCCTCAAAGTAATTTCTCATGCGCAGTGAAGTACTTTCTTGTGCGCAACTAAGTACTTTCTCGCACGCAGCAAAGTACTTCCTCGCGCAAAATTTAGCAGACAAACACTTAATTTCTAAAATTTGTAATTTTCTACTTTTCTTTTCTGACATCTTGTCTGCTCTCATTTTTTTGTTTCTGATTTTTGCTATAGCATAATAGTGGTTTGCAGGTTCGCTTGTCAAGGATCAAAAAAATTTATAACAGTTTGCTTGCAGGATGATTGTCAAAGGCATAATCAAAACGTCATGTTTGTTTACTGTTTTTCATTCACATAGTTTAAATAGGGCTTTGTTGAAATTTTGTAAGGATCCTGAGAGCAAAGTAGGGGAATAGGCTCTTCATTACAAGGAAGTGATTCCCATGGATGAAACCGAGACCCAGATGTTGCTAGCATGATGGATACTTGGGGAAGCAAAGAAAAATAGCAGATCTTTAGCACTTCTACTTGTTAGGGGATTATGCTCTTCTCTCTTTGAGAGAATCAGAAACCCAAAGGCTTTTGGATTTGGTGGAGTGAAACTATCTCAGTGATGAATATGCTTGATGTGTTTGGGTAAGGTGAAAAGGTAGAGAAGTATTCTCTTCTCTCTTTGAGAGAATCAGAATATCAAACTCTTGAATCTGAACCAAGTTGTGTCACCTTTAGAGGGCTTGCCGGAAGTTGAACCTCTAGGAACGACCCAAGTGAGTACACACCTATCACCGATGATTCCATGTCACTCTAATAAAGTATTCTTTGTTGAAACCAAAGACTCCAAAGCCATGGTAACTTCTTTCTCATGATTTTGACTATCATCGTGAGAAAGCCTTGTTTGTCGTACTGAGCGGCGCCACTCCCAGCCTTGCTTGCAAGGGTGTATGACTTACAAGTGTTGATGTGTTTGCAAGGCCCCAGCTTTGTATGAGAGGCACTAAAGGTTATTTTGAATGGAAGCCTACTTAACACTCTCTTAGTTAGATGCCTACCCAGTTCACCTCCAAAAGGAGACATAATCTATGCGTAGAGAGAGGGAAGAATCTCTCCCCTAGATTCTCAACATAGGTATGCACCTAGATGCTTGAAGTGGTATATTACACCAGTCCCTGCTTTAAGGGTAACCTTAAAACATATATACTTAGTCCTTGGAAACACCAAAAACATGGGCGCTCTTTCGAGGGTAACACTGTTGTGTGAGGTGCACGCATACGCATAAGACAGCAGGGCATAGATTTTGTCTTCTCAAACAATTTTATTTTTAGGGATAATTGAGTGTTTGTTCTTGAGTCTTAAACTGTCTGAATCATCATCAAACAAAGACTCCCATTATTCTGCCAAGTTGCTTTGTCCTTGGTAGAACTTTTTACGACTACTGCTTGTGTCACCACTGCTTGATTGAAACTTCGTGTTTGTAAATGAGTGCTTTTCACCTTGAAACAGAGATTGCTGATTTGTATCATCATAAAACTATCCTAAACCTAGAAATATTGTTAGAGAACAGTTCTCACTGTGTCTCAAAATCTGGTTTTTATCTTGAAAACTAAGTCTGTTTATCTGCCTGATCTAACTTTTGTCTGGGGTTTGATTTCTTATTTCCCTATTTTTTGTGGTTTGAAATTGGTTGTCTCGAGTTGCGAATCAACTAACTCTTACAAACAAGTGCATCAAGACAATCTTACGATGTCTAAAAGAAAAACAATATTCTTAGGGAAACTTTATGGAAACAACTTCAAACTTTGGGATCTGAACTCCAATGATTAAAGGGGGAAAAGGATTCTCACATCTCTCCACTTTATTCCAACATGGATAAATCTTGGTATGATAACCCCAACTTTGATCAAGAACAATTTGATGACAATCCCAATTTTGATCTAGACCAGTTTGATGACAATCCTAACTTTGATTAAGAGCACGTAGAGGAAGTCACAACAACATCAGATGAGATCCCTTTCTATCCACAAAAGAAGGATATTGCAAGTCAAAAAGTGTCTAATTATCCTTCAGAGAAAATCTTTACTCCTTTGGGACAGTCTTATGAATCTACATTGGAAGAACTTCTTGAGAATGACCTCATCACATTGCCTAAAATCACATAACTTGGATCCACATTCTTTAGTAACTACTATGCATATCATCGACACAATAAACATGAAACTTCATCTTGCATGGATTTGAAACATAAAATCCAAGATCTCATAGATGATGGAATAATCGAAGTGGAAAATCCTAATGAATCACCTAGTGAAGATACTTATCTCAAGCATGATCAATATCAGGAGCCTATGTCTAGCAATGGATCCCAGCTCACATTTACTTCTTCCACCATTCCTCCATCTCCTAAAGCTTCATCATCTCTGTCAAAAACTAAACCTAATAATGACTATGTCTACCCTCAAGGACTACCTCTAAAATAGATCCAAGCTAATCCGCATACGACTGCAAGTCCTTCTCAGGCTTCAAATATCATAGACCCCAAGCTTCCATGTGCTTCCATGTGCTTCAATGCTTATCTACCCTTCAGCGTGTCAAGAATCCCATATGCAGATCAAAACTCCTACCTCATCCTTAGAAGTGGTTTCGTGTCAAGAGAAAAATCCACAATGTGAGGAAACAAATATTAGTTATGATAAAGATCAAGACACCATCCATCTTAATCCAATGGTTGACCAGTATCACATATCTCAAGAATCCCATGATAATTTTTTCATCCCCTTCCATCTCTTCCAAGAACATCCTCTATCTCCCAAGCAAGATCAAGAGATCCTTTCCACCATCTCTAATGAACCTATTGAAAATCAAGGGAAAGGTACCCTTTGTATGCCATCTAAAGATCCTTATCAAGATCAGAGAATCCCTTCATCTCCTTGTCATGCTCTTCCATATCCACCTCAAGAAAACATTGTTCCTCCAAATCCCTTACCAAAAAATAAATCCCCTAAAGCTTCAACTGCTTCTATTAAAATTTCTCCTATCAAAGCTACTCATGCTCCTGTTGATATAAAGATGAATTCTAAAGAAAAGAGTCTTGGTCATGCAGCTCACTCTAAAGATGTTGATATCCCTTCCACACATTATATCACTCCATTTAAACATAAGCATTGGTCTTCTCCATCTTTTGAATCCAACCTTGGTCCCTACATTCCAAAGCTGAGACCGTCAAACCTTCCATCTATATTGGGTCCTTATGTCCCCCCATCTACTATGCCTATCCATACTAGCTTGTCATCCACTTACCATATCTCCTATCAAGATCAACAAAGACATGCATCTTTGAAATCTCCCTATCAACCCCTCCATTTGAACCAGCCATATCGGCCCTATTCATCCACAATTCCTAAGTCTTTTGGAAGCAATTTGGATGTGCAATGAAGAAATCAGAAATATAAGAATCCACACACATATGAAGATCACTATGTCCCATCTAATTGACATGTGACTACAAATAAAAAGGAAATATTCAAGAGACCACAAAGGTCCATTGATCAAAGAACCAAATCAAAGAAAATATGGGTTCCTAAATCTAGCATGAAAGAATTACGTTCTAAATCATATGATGCAAATAGAAAATCAAATGCTATATGGATTCCCAAGTCTCTTCTCAAGGACTTGGATACAAAAAGAAAAGAAAAAGTTATGTGGATTCCCAAGTCTCTCTTAAAAGACTTGCACCAAAAGGAACAATCTGAGTTGGCATCCAAGCTTCCAAATTCTTCCACTTCACCTCCATCTAAACATCTCCCATCTTCTGACTCCATCTTGGGTCCTCACATACCAAGATCCATATCCACTCATCCATCAACGTCTCAAGCTAGTCCATCCACTTTTCCTCCATTTGTCCACTACCCTTCAAGGGGTGTGTCAATGTTGATCTTGTCACCTACTATCCTTCCATATTGGGTCCTTACATTCCTTCTTTTTTTCTCATCCAATCCATTGCATAAAATCTTGGCCTCCATCTTCCTTATCCTCCATTTCATCACCCTATCAACATCTTTGAGCATAATTTCATTGACTGTGGTTTATTATAGCATATCTTTCAGAGGAGCACTATCCAAAGAGAAAGAAGCTTAAAGTTCCTACATAAATTCAAAATACAAAATAAATAAAAAATAAAAATGAAAAAGTGCCATGGTGAAAACCTAGTAAACAGGCACCTTGGTAGAAAAAGTAAAGAGAAATCAATCTGTCCTATGGTGAAAACCACTTTTTGTGGTGCCTTGGATAAGTACCATGATGAAACCTGGAAAACAAGCATCATGCATAATTCCTCCTACTTGCACTCTTCACTTGGGGGAAAGATCCTTCCATGTCATCTTCTCCCATCATATCTTACATCCAGCTAGCCCATGAACATCCATGTTCCTTCTGTTGATCTTGACAAGGTTGATCTTATCCATGAGAATCATGTATCCTGACATTCATGATCCCTTCCATCAGCCTATTTACTTACTCTCTTCTATGGCACCCTATCATGATCTTTCCTGTCCCAAGCCTATCTTACTATCTCTGCACAATTGTGTCATAATCCAAAACATGCACTTATACCTCCATCACCCCTAATCATAATTACACTTTTATAGCTATGTCCTCTCCAAAGTTGACCCCTTGGTCTTGATCAAAATTGAAAAATTGTTTCTCAAAAGTCTCTTGACATGTCCACTCTTTTAGACCACATGCTTTCATGACATCAGGTCATTATCCTATATTCTCACCAACATCACTCCATGAGCCTACATTGCTATATTATTTTTTCCCTAGCTTGGGTAATCTTGAGGAGACTATCTTTGAGGGTTGCATTCACCCTCTTCATCCATCATTGGCTATTTGTCTCATACATCAGCTTTTTAATCCATCTAAAATATCCTACACCTTGCTAGACATTTGGGGCACACCAATGTGATCTTGCTTGAGATTGAGTAATCTCTAAAAATCTAAAAATTACAAAATTTCTAAAAATCCTAAAAATGGTAAAATCTTTAAAATTCTAAAAACTCTCATTTTCCTGCTTTAGTGTGCTCATGCTTCTGCTCTCAGTAATTTTTGAGATTTTGCTTGACTTAACATGGATTGAAATTGGTCACACTCAGGGGCATGTTCCTTTTCTAGGGGGCATTGTCTTATCTTTTTGGAGTCTTTCTCCTTTTGCATCAGTCACCAGTGGATCTCACTGCATCTACCTACCGATGCTTCATAGCACTTTCTCTCCTCTTGAGACTCTCTTTGCATCAGTCACCATTGGTTCTCACTGAGTCTACCTACTGATTCCTAGATCTCATTATCGATCCTTTTGCTTGAGAATCTCTCTTGCGACAGTCACCAGTTGTTCTCACTGAGTCTGCCTACTGTCGCTACATTGCTGAGATTTCTCCCATCGTCTCACTATCTGTTTGTTCAGCTTCAATCCATTCAATACTTGGGGGCATGGTTCCCCACTTCAATCACTCTTAGGTTTACACTTGAGTCAGTAATCGTGTCAAAGGACAACTTTCTACTGGCACAAACTGGTGTTTCTCAACACCTTAATCAAACAGTGTTTTTCAACACTCTCTTTGGATACATCTGTGTTTTTCAACACACATCAGATATCTCACAATGCAAACATCTCTTGATAGAAATCAAACACATTACACTCACAAGCACAACAGTGTTTTTCAACACCCCAAACATAGGCACATTCGTAAAACTTCAAACTTGCTGAGCTATGATTGAATCTTTTTCTGAATGATATCTATTCTCATGAATTTCATTGATATTTTCTTTGTCTACTGCCTGTGGGTGTAGTTTTGATGATCTAATAGTGTCAAATAAACAAGGTGTATGTGATAAGATCTTCTGCATTAAGGTGGAAAAGCCTCACATCCCTCGATCTTGTTTATTTGTATGCCAAGGGGAGGTTGGAACTATCTCCTTGACTGTTATTGCTATGTTTGTTTACTTGTGAACTTTTACTACATCAAATTGGAAACAATGTTCAGGTCACCTTGGATTTTGTGCCTCGATGCTTATGTTCATTTCCTACATTTTATCCAATTAAAGTCATATTCATATTCTTATGGTCGCGGCGGCACCAGTAAGGATTGTATTGACTCCAATGATCCAAAAGTACTCAATGATGATAAAAATGATGAGTCCAACAACCAATTCCTAGGATTGCATTTAGCTTAGGATTGCATTTTGCATTGTAGGCTTGCATTCGCATTTTAGGCTTGCATCACAACAATTTTGGTTCTCTCTCCATTATCTTCTCATTCTTCAAAGGTCCTTATCTTTCATCATGGTTTCCTCTCGACTGCACAAGTGTTTGGTCCTTGCTCTTGATCTTCATTCATGTTCTTTTGGTTAGTACATGTATATTGCAATATCTTGCAGGAGATGATTACTACCATTGCATTATATTCATTTCCAAAAAAGTACATTTCCATATATTCATTTGCATTTATATATCCATAAGCATGTGCATCCATTATAAGCATAAATCAAATCATACATAGCATCTATCATTACATTGCATTTATCCATACATCAATAAAACATGTGCATAAGCATTTGCATATCCATCCATGGCATACATTTCTAATCCATACATCTAATCATATAGGAAATCATCTCATAAAAAATACAAATCTAAAGAAATATATAAACATGTACAATGATGCCAAAAATGGAGCTCATATATA
>MU226887.1:1017818-1032700 GCA_018584345.1 Thuja plicata | reverse complement strand
TTTAAATTAAATTAATTCCACCCCCTTTAGCTAATATACATAAAAAGGAATTGAATAGTTATTTAATTGATTGAATGGATTATCCTCAAAAAGAATTCCATAATTCTATATGAAAGGTCACTCATGTCGCAATAATCCATCCTTTTTATTAAATAATTCATGCTTTTTTGTCTCAATCTCAATTCTTGGAAATGAAGAGGCAACCGTTTCTTTTCAAGAAACTCTTCACCCTCTTTCCATGGATTTTCAATAAATTGGACACCTTTTTCTTCATTTGAGAGGATGATTTTAGAGAGCATCAAATCTATAGTGAAATTTGCATTGATTATTACATGCTTTTGAGTTTAAATTGCATAATTACATTAATTTCAATTTGGATTAGTAATGATATGTTGATTTTATTTGCAATTCATTTACATATCTAACATCTCAATTTCATTTTTCAAGCTTTTTAGTTTAAATGCAATTCCAATTGTAGTTTAAATGTAATTTCAATTCTAAGATTAAGAGCATTTCAAGCTTTCATAGATTAATTGCATTTCATTTCATAGAGTAGTTGCAATTTCAATTTCATAGATTAATGGAAATCCCATTTTCTCTCATGCTTTAGAAATCCTCCATGTTAGCAATGGTCAGGTTGTTGGCTCTCATTCTCAAAGTAAATTCGACATCCACAAGTAATTAGGAGGCAGCAAGTCGCTTCAATCAAATTTGCAGGATGAACAATTCATGTTTGTCTTTGTGAATTGAATGATTATGTAAAGACTATGTTGAGTTTGTGCCTGATTTAGAGGCCACATTCAAGAACACACAATGTGCTTCACTTAGGTGTAACTACCAATGATGCAATCTCCACCTCTTAACTCTTTCTTGGATCCATCCAAGTGCTTCTATTGTCTCTTCTCCTAAATTATTTTTGGAAGGGGATTCAATTCCTTCTAGACATATTTTATAACTTATTTTGATCCCTTTAGGCTAGGGTATCAAAGTATTCACCATTGATTTCCAATGTTTTGTTCAATCTTGGCTTTTAGGCCTAATACATGTATTAACACTATTTGACTAGTGTTTTCTCCCTCTTTAAAAACTTTCCATAAAAACCCTGATAAAATTTTTTATATTACGATACCCTTTATTTAGTTATAAAAGATGTTTTAGGTTTCATCTCTCCAAGGTCTTCGTACATGTGATCCCTACTTTTAAGGGCTTCTAGGGCTAATTGGGCTTTACTAAATCAGTCAACTGATTTATTCTCCAAAATGTGGTTAAATGGATTGGTCACCTAAAATTCCTTTGAGGTATCTGTATAACCCCAAGGACTACTAACATCTACTTGGATTCATTCTTCCAATCAAACCCCTGCATTCAAACACAAAAAGATCTTTACAAGCTCCTAGCCGGGTTGCACTAGACTCGCCTAGGGATTGTTCCTAAAAATAGAAAAAGACTTCTTTAGACCTCCTCCTTCCATATTTAAAATTTACATGGGCTCCCCTTGCATATCTCTCAAGGCTGTGATGATTGCATGGTAGGGTTTTAGTGGGGAGCCATTTTTCTCCAAACAGTCCTGAGTGGACTAGAGACTGGCTTATTCACAAAACAAATTACAAAAATGCCCTAATAAATTGAAAAGAAATTCATACCTATCCAAAATAGAAGATAACTAAGATAATTACAATAACCCACTCGAAGTTGGTGGATTCAATCCATTAAAGGATCTTGAAAAACAAAAATAACTAACTGTCTGTAAAAAACCAAGTACAGTGAAAAGGATTGCAATTTCTATTACTTCTGTAGAACATCCAACCTCAGGAAATGGGCCTCCTTGTGGTTTTATACCTTTCCATCTAGAGTGCATGTTTTCAGAATACCAACCATGCCCTAATCATTCAAGTTTTTCTATTTTGGACAATGTTGTCATGCAACTTTGCAAAGTTGCAAAAGTTGTCATGACAACATTTTGTTAGTTTTTCCAAGTTTGCTCCTCACTCAATCCAATGAGTTCTAAACTACATATAATGATGTAAAATTATCATAGAATCCATTTTAGGCTTAATTACATGCTTTCCTAAGCCTTTTAGGCTTTTTGACTCAAAATCCCAAATTTAGGCATCAAGAGACCTAAAACCAAAACATGACTTAAACAACCAAAAAAACTAGATTGGACTAAGCCTAATCTAGACCTCCTAAACACACACCCACAAGACCTTCTAAGGCCTTTTCAAACATTCCTACACTGGCTAGGGTCAGTACAAGGCAAACCAAAAACTTAGAAACTTGGGAATGTCCTAGGTGCCCCTGCACCATATATATATTTACATATGTGTGTGTGTGTGTGTGTGTGTGTGTGTGTGTTTTGAAATAATGGGAAGTATGTACTGAGAGGGGAGGGGTGAATCAGTACCTCTAAAACTTTTATTTCTTTAAATTTAATCCATTTAGTAATCCCTTGTATTAACAACCATCTATTCTATCATCTCTTTGTATAAGTTATATCAATTCATAAATTTAACAAACATGTAAACATTCATAGAAGCATTCATGAAATGTAATGGCACATAACATAAGATATGGTAACACAGAAAACCCATGTTAGAAGGTAAAAATTGCAGTGGGGATGGCACCCACAAAAACTTCACTATCTATAGATTGGAAGCAGTCGGTTAAGGCTTACAATTTTGATCACTTCTAATGATCTACCCTGTTAGGAGTATTATGTGGATACTGTTTAAGGTCTACTCTGTTAAGAGCTTTAGCAACACTGTTTAGTGTGCACTCAGTTAAGATATTTACAAAGGATTTTTAAATTCACCTTTCTTGAAAGGATTTCTTCTATTTTATACACTTATTAGAATGTAGACAAGAATACTCATTGACCTGAGTGTATGCAATCTCCAATTTCTTATTACAGATCCATTAAAATCACATGTACAAAGTATCACCTAATGTGATTGATTAATACCTCTGTTGCTCGATAGCCTTGATTCTGGATTCTTGATAACCAAATTCATCTTTTGTTGTTCTACTTCTTGAAACTCTCACTCTGATCTATAGATGTACTTCTTGGCTACTTTCATCCTCACATCCATTTGAAATAAATGATTACGCATCTATTTATTCAATAGATTGACCTAATTAAGTTTCATGTATTAAAAAGATAACTCTATGATCGAAGCTTTACAACTTGACCTTGATCTCCTAGTCTGCATGTTTTTAATCAGTTAGATTGATTAAAACAATTACAACTATCTTTCTTGTCCCTCAAGAAATGGTTTTAAATCAAATAAAAAATCTAGATATAAAACATAATTTTTTTATCTGACATAGAATTGAGATCCACTTTTCTCAGGATATAACTGACTTTCGGTGTCTGATGCTCAGGTTGCTCTGAAAGTCTTTTGGTGTTCCTTTTGTGAACTATATATCGGGTTCCCTTTCTCTATCAGGTTATTCAATTTTCTACTTTGTTGATTTATAGTGTAACCTTCTTGTCGGGTTCCTCTGTATCATTTTCAAGTTGCACTTTCGGTTTACACTGTAAAACTTATGTCTTCAGGTTTCTCTTGAGCTTAACACTTTTAGTCTTAACTGAAATCTATCTTTCGGTGCAGTGTTACCAATGATTCAAAACATTATTTTCCCTTTGAATACTAATAGAAAAATTAATGTCTTCAATCACCCCGTTTGACATTAGTATCAAAAACTGATATGTGCAAAATACCAGACTATGTAGTATGTACACCATGTGTCTACTTTTTCATTTATGACTCCCCCTATGTATATGCCAGTATAGTATAAGTATATACATGTATACTTTCCTTTATAACATATTTCATTTTCACCTTATCTTCATGTCATTCTAACTTTAATCATTTTACCCTTTTTTCTCTATATATATTATACATATCATTTCCCCCTTTTTTGATAGTAAGGTCCGAAAAGGTGTATACTTAAAACTTTAAAAAAAAATGGGAATGAGAAGTCTTCATATCCTCCATCATATTTTCTCATTTCTCCTTTAGGTGATCAAGATCCATTTGCTATAGTGTAATCCTGCATGCATATCATAGATGTTGTCTGCTACAGACATCTCAGGGGTGTCAATTAACTTTCTTGTCAAAGTAATGTGTTCTTGCAGAAGTGTGAGGTTTGGTAATAGTTGAGCCTATAGATTGGTAACCTCTTCTCTAAAGTGTGATTCTGCTTCCCAAATTTCTTTCCTTAACCTTTTGATTTCCATTATCTTTACATAATGCAATTTGATTGCATTGTCATATGTGGTTAGACTTTTAGCACTTTCATTTAGATCAGAATCAATCTTTGCAATCTCATCACTATTATCCTTAGTGAATTTATCCAAAGTTCATAGCTTTTGAATTAAGGAAATAACTTCAGTAATGATTGGATCTAATTCATTTGTTAGCTCTGAAAGCTTTACCTTATTTTTCTACCACTTCTTGGTTGATCTTTTCTATCAATTTGTATTGGAACTTTTGTTCTGCTCGTTCTTCAATATCCTTTTCTCCATCCACATTTTTAGTTGTGAGTGCCTCAGTGAGAACAACAAGTTGATCTAGAATGGGGGCATTGTGATCAACATCAATGTCAAAAACTATTTGGCTTAAGATGTTTTTTGTGGTTTCCAACACTAGAGAGTCTTTGTGTTCTTTTTTTATCTTTTCCTACATTTCTTTCCTTTGACTTTATCCATATTCTATAAGAGATTCATAGTCCAATGTGGTTGGATCACACTTTGGTGTTTCTATGATTTCATCAAGTGTGACCTCCAACTTACTCTTCTTGGTTTTCTTCTTCTTCTTTTATGATGCACTTGTATGCAAAACCATAGAAAGTTTTTCTTCTTGGTCTGATGTGCTTCTTGAAGGCTTCAGTGGTGTTGTACCTTTTTCCTATTGCTTGGGTTTTTCCTTTTGGTTGTGTGTGGACGTCTCCTCATTAACCTTTGGTGTAACTGTAGCATCTTGTTTGGTGTTCTTAGGAGTGGTATCAACTAACTTATCTTGTTCACCTTTCTCTTTTTGAAATTCATTTGTATCTTTCATTTGTGCATCCTTTTTGGTGTGATCTCCATATTTTTACATGTGTGATCTACATTTGTAACATTTTTTTCTCCACCGGTGACTAGCTATTCATCGGTTGTATCTTTCTATTTATTAGTTGTATCTTTTTTTCTCATCATTACCCTTATCCTTAGGTATGCTTGTTTCCTTTTCAGGTGACTTCTCCTTTTCTAAGATTATATTGATAGCTTGTATCAATAATGGTATTTGTCCTAGTCTGTCTACCTATGCAAGATCTATAGTAGTGTCATGTTTGTCAGTTTGGTCTTAGACAATAGTGACATCTTCATCTTTATGTATCTCATCTGTAGGATCTGCTTTAGTAATATCAATGATTGTATTATCGGGCCATGTTTCACCTACAATTTCCATATCCTTGTTGGATTTTTTGTTCAATGATTCTTCATTAACATCCTCATCAGTAATAAGAATATGTTTGGGGATCTGTTTAGCCTGATCATCTTTATTTTGTTTCTTGTCGGTAAGAGCTATTTGTGGCTCGGGACTTGTACCATTTGTAGGTATATCAAATATCTTTCTCTATTTAGCCTCACTCTTCCTGTATAGATCAATTATAGTTCCTTGAATCACTTGGTAGGCTCTTAACTTTGGTGAGAACCTATTGGAGTGTTTCTTCATCATTTCTTCAATCTCCTCTATTTTAGAATTAGGTGGCATGACAGAAACTAGGGCTTTTTCCCTAATCTATTTCTCAGAATGTAATGCAAATGTCCATCTTTTCGACAATATATTCATAATTTATTTTGGCACCCTATCTGCAAATTTTATTGCAACATATTTGAATGCACACATCATTGTGGTAATTGCCTCTTCTATCTTATTCTTGTCCTCATTGTCTAGAGTTGGCAAGTTTTAAATCTTATGATCATTTGTTGTACCCGATTTGATAATAGAAGCACATACCTCATCAATTGTAGAAGGTAGTGTGCTCTTGACAAATTGTACTAATTTTTCATCCTTTTCGGTATCCTCAATGTCTTCCCTACTTCTGAGGAACTTTCTTCTTTTTGTTGGGCCCTTTTTTGCCCTATTTGAGGATTTCTTTTATAGGTCCTTACTTGACCTTACTTGATCGGTGAAGGACTTGCATCCTTTGTTGTCTGACTCCTAGTCCTACATGCAACAATAGTCCTTTTTTTCTTTTGTGGTGGTGGAGCTGGTGTATTGGACTCTATGGATTCTGAGTCACTCTCCTTCTCAGCTTCACCGATGGATGACTAACCCTCAGTTTCTTCTGTCTGTTCCTTTTCATCTTAAACTACTGACAGCTTTTTCTTCAAATTTTTAACCATTTTATCTTTCTTTCTATCAATCTTTTTCACAACTAAGCCAGTTTTAATCCTTTCTTTTTCTTCTTCATAAGTTTCAAACTTAGGTTGTGACTTGTCCAATGGTTCATTGTTCAATGCTTCAATGGCATTAGTTTCTTGATCTATGTTAACCTCATAGTCAAGTTGTGCCAACCATGTTTTCCTCAGTACTACTGGCTTTATATAGGTGTAATCAGTGTCCACCATAAAACCTATTTTAGTCTTTTACTTTTCTACTAATTGCTCTGGAATCCTCACTCTCTTCTGCATTCTTTCTTTGAATCTAGAAAAGTATTCATTCATGACTAATTCAAAATTGTCTCCTAGTGATTTGATAAGCACACTAATCTCTATGGTCACTAGTTGGCTAGTTTCCCATTTGACATTTCCTATAGATGGGAAGGATTCTTGAAAATAGAAAAATATGCACATGTTGAGTGAACCAAACTTCATGAGTTGGACTTTGTAGTCATGATTTTCTTCATGTTCTCATCTAATTGCCTTAGTAGAAGTTCTAACACGTCTAACTGCAGTCCTTTCTTGATAATTTTGTATGTTGTATCCACTACTCCAGATGGAATATTGTTCATCCTACTAGCCTGAAAGAACTTGCATCCTAAGACACATGCTCCAAATTTAATTTCATCATCTTTGATGGTGGATACCTTTAATCCTCTGCCATCCCATGTTGCTCCTATATTCTTTTCAATGTCAGCTTTAGGAAGGTGCTTTAGTGCCTTTACTTTATCAGTTATGGGATAACTGGTAACAACATGTATAACATCCCTAGTTATCATTTTTGTCTCATCCAGCCATATCTTTTGGTCATGTATTTTTCTCAGTACTAACCGAATCCATTCAGTTTTGAATTCCTTCGACAATACTAGGGCATGTGTGAGCCCTTTTACCTCAATATTCTTATGTTCTTCTTTTATTGTTCCATGATCATTACAAAGCTTCTTGTAATCTTTCTCAACTTCTAGGTCTTCAATTTCTTCAATCTTGTAGTGTATGTAAGCTCGCAAATCTTCAACGAGCAAAACCCTAGCTCGTATACTAGAGAACGCACCAGCATTGTCAAGTTGTGAAGCAACCTTAGGACATATCTTGTAATGAGGTTCTTTAAAATTTGAATTCTTGATTAGATTGACCTTATTCTACTTATCATTCATAATATTGGAGGTTCTTGAAGTTGATGCCATCATTTTAGAATTTAGGGCTTTTCCAATAAATGAAAATAGAGTTCTCAGTGATTTTTGTTACTTACTTCAACTTTCTATGATTGTTAGGAATATTTCAAAGTGCTATGATAAGGGTTGGAGATGCTCTATAATCTGGTTGTTTCGTGCTCTGGTTTTTCTCTACTTCTTTTGTCAATTTGCTTTGTGAATAATGAGTTGTTTTGTCAACTATTTATAGACATTTTCCCTAAGTCGTATCATAAATGCTCACCCACTTCTAAGTGTTTGAAGATGGATTCGTCAGGTAGCACACACATTTCATTCTCTGTGAGAACATGATGCTTAGGAGAGGTGTCAACTCATTTGACTATTTACCGACAGATCTCGGTGTATGGCGAAAACAACATGTCAACTTCCATGATTACTGATGGATCTTGGTTTACACTAGCGACTTTGCTTTTTATGTGTAAACTGATGACGCTCGGCAAGTATAGAAAGCATATCTTTGTATGTATACCGATGATTTTTAGTATGCATTAACCAATGAAATTGAATTCACACAAATGTAACAAGTAATACCAAAAGTGCATCTTTAATCATGCTAGTTTGACATTTCATCAATGTATAATGGAACTGACATAGAATATAACTTGGTATAATGTAGTTCCATACTTTCTTGTTCTTCTTAGGTGGGGGTGGTGATGTCACCAGATTCATTGGATAAGGTGTCACCATTTACATTCCTTGGTTTAGCTTCATCAGTGTTTTTATCTTTCCTCTACATTTTGTTTCTGATCTTCCTGATGTCTTCAATGGTGTTTCCATTGGCAAAAGTCATGGTCTCTATCACTTGGTCTCTGTAGTCTTTTCTTAGATGACCAACTTTATGACATTGTAGACATGTCATTCTTGGGTTAGTCCAGCTCCTAGACTTTCTCATCCATTATCTTATGCAGTTTACAGCTATGTGTCCAAATCTTCCACATGTTGTACAATTTGCCCATCTGTTGTAATCCCAAACATATGAGTTACCCAATCTTTTCGGTTGATAAGAAGTTTCATTTTCTTGATCTTTAGGCTTCCATGCTTGTATTTTCTTCTTCCTTCATTCAATAGAAGTGTTCCCATGCATTTTTTAAGTAGGAGAGTATTTTTCCATGTAGGTTTCCTTATTTGATTGTTTCACCTCATATTTACATTCATATGCTTTATGTCCTTTCTTGTTACATTTATGACAAATTCCTGTGAATGAAGGTGTGGATTTAGGAATACCTTTCATTCTTCTCTTGAAGACATTTTATGTGTGGCCAGGCCTTCCACAGTGATTGCATGTTAGCTTTCTTGTTCTTGGATTTGTGTAGACATTATTTGGATTAGCTTGGTTTGGTGATTCTTCATCTTCGGTATACCCTAGTCCAGTATTGTTGTTGACTCTTCTTTGTCCATCTAGAAAAAAATCCATCTGTTTGCTAATTTCTTTAGCTCCCTTAATCATGTCATTGTGTTGTTTCTGAATTCTCACTTCATGTTTCAGCATTTCATTTTCTTCACTTAGGTCACCGCTAGCTTCTATTCTTTCAATGAGTTCTGTGTTCATTTTGTTTGCCTCTTGACTCATAAGAATAATCTAATTTATGATCTAATAATGATGTTCTGTAATTATTTGTATTTCTAACTCTTTCTCTTGTAGCTTTTTAGCAATCTTCCTCCTGTCATCAATAGCTAGTGTTCTTTCTTTCTCAGCTTGTCTAGCATTGTTCATGACATCAATCATTCCTACCATCTATGTCTCTTGACCAATTTGCAGAGATTTTACTTGTCCAACCAAATATTGATTGATTTCATTTAGACTTATGATGCTTTCTTTTGATGTGTTTGATTTTTTTATTTTTGTAGATCCTAAAGACTCAAATAGATCAGATATCTCTTCTTCATGATAGTTTGTTTCACTGCAGCAAGATGCCATAATCTTTATTTCATCCAACAACTATCTCATATTGATTCTAGCTTCTTTATACAACTCATAGAAGATCTTCATTTCTAATTTCTGATTCTCAATACTCTTGTTAATCTTATACTTCTCCATTGTATGATATTTTCTCTTAAGTGTTAAAAACATTTCAAATAAGAGATCTAGCTCTGATACCAATTGTTGGAAATAATGGGAAGTATGTACTAAGAGTGGAGGGGTTAATCAGTACCTCTAAAACTTTTATTTCTTTAACCTTAATCCATTTAGTACTCCATTGTATTACCAACCATCTATTCTATCATATCTTTGTGTAAGTTATATCAAATTTTAAACTTAATAAACATGTAAACATTCATAGAAGCATTCATGAAATGTAATGACATATAACACAAGATATGATAATGCAGAAAACCCCTGTTAAAAGGTAAAAATTGCGGTGGGGATGGCACCCACAAAAACTTCACTATCTACAGATTGGAAGGGGTCAATTAAGGTTTACAATTTTGATTAGTTCTAATTATCTACCATGTTAGGACTATTATGTATAGACTGGTTAAGGTCTACTTTGTTAAGAGCTTTAGCAAATCTATTTAGTGTCCACTCGGTTAAGAGTGTTAGTAATAACTGAGAGGGGGGTGAATCAATGGCCTCAAAAATTTATCCTTTAATCTTTAACTACCAATCAATACACCTCAGATTATTAAGTCCCTACAATATGCATGCCATGAAATACTTATAATATTTGACTATCTGTCAGTTTACCTTATCTATCCTTATTCTACTTGATAGTTTTGATAAGCAGTAAAACTATTTACTAATACTCAGTAAATATGCAGAGTATACCAATCAATCCAGAAATGCATATGTGAAATTTAAAACAATAAAGTAATAAACCATACACATATAACACATGGATTTTAATGTGGAAACCCTGTTAAGGGAAAAAACCACTGGGACTGGTACCCCAAAATTTCACTCTTCTGAAGTGAGCCCTATTAGGAGCCAACCCTGTTAGAGGTTACAAACACACTGTTAAGTGCGACCTTGTTAGAGGATTTTATACATAGGTTAACTTAGTATCTAGCATCTATTTTTCTACCATCCCTGAATCAGCCTCCTTAGATTGTCAATAGGCTTTAGGAAAATCTTGCTACCATCCTTGAATCAACCTTCTTCTTAGGCTGTCAATAGGCTTTATGGAATTTCAATGCTACTTTCATGAATCAACATTTTTGGCAATCTATTAGGATATACCTCAATTATGGAAGACGATTAAGTCCTACTCTGTTAAGAGACTTGATGTTGCAATGGTTAAACTGAAACATTATGACCTATTTCTAATGCAACTTGAATTGTATATTTTTAGATCTATTTAAGTACAATACCTCTCTGATAAATGTATCAATTCAATTATTTGTGCTCCACACTTTCTCCTCTATGATGATGTGCTTCACTGTTCATCTATGTCTACAGAATTCTTTAGCTCTCCTTTAGCTTGATTGATCAAGACTGTATGAAGTTATCCTTCATCAGTTTCTCTTCAAAATCCTCTTTCTATTCACTCCCCTTCCGTGTATGTGATTGCTTGTGATTTCAGAAATGAATTATGCTTGTCTCTTATATAGACATGATGTTCCTTAATTCTTGATTCTTGATTCTTGATTCTTCTCCAATCAGATTTACACCTTTAACTACTAATTTATCTCATAGTTATCTTCTTGCCAACTATACAAATCTTCTTTAAATAAACTACTTAACTGGTTGAATAAAACAACTAGTTAAGTCTATCCTTAAGCTCTACTAGCTATATATTTTTTCATTTTTTGAACTCTCCTTTCTGTCGGTCAACTCTGCAGTTAGTCATCAGTGACAACTACCAGTTTCATCGGTGCAACTCTAGTTAGCTTCAAGATCTCTATCTGTCGGGTATCACTATGATTTTGGTTCATCGGGCAACACTATCTTCTTCTCATCGGGCATCACTGTGGATTTTTCTTTTCTTTTATCGATGGCGTGCACTCTGTCAGTGTTGTCTTTCACTTAGTGAATACCTGACTTTTATGCATTGTTCAAAGCATAATCTCTGTTCCATTGATTCTTTGAAGTCTTTGGCATTATGTACATGAATGTACAGATGATATTAAGTTGACATCAATGACAATACAAACTATTAAATGATTTAATGTCTTGCATCATCTTCAACTTAACATTATCAAACATTCAATCATTTACATGTCATCAATCTCTCCCTTTGGCATTGATGGAAACATACTATATTATCACAGTATATTATTTTTAATACAATATGAAATACAATTGTTGAGATTCATCAAACTACCAAACACTTTATTTTGATAACCGATAAAAATGTCTGGCCATCGGTAAGCTCTGTGTTACCTTAGGTTTAATTCTTGCAACTTTCTCTATTTCTTATACTGATGTGTTGTGTTCTCTTCTTGTGTCAATTTCTCTCTTTTGACTGTTCTTTTTCTTTCTTGTCTCTGTTTAGCAACTCTCCCTTTGTATATGATTCCTTTATACAAATTCTCTCCTTATAGATATGATCTCTCCCTATTTGATAATGAATAGTTTCTTGTGATAATATGGATACATTCTCTCCCTTTGACAACAATGCCAAAAAAATATCTTACAAATATCTGACATTCATGTCAAACAATTATTTTCTTCTATCCATAATATATTCCTTGAATTTCCCTTATCCATCAGTAATACAACAATATGATCTGGTGCTTAGTTTTGATAATACCTTTCTGTATGTAGATGTAGCTTTGAAGTTCATCTTTTTGCTTTCATCAACATGAATGATATTCTGATAATATATAGGCTAATGCAGCCTTCAGTCCTTTACTGACTGGTAGATAAGGGTTTGACACCTAGTCTCTTTCTCAGGTACTCAAATGTATCCTTGGGCAGTGGCTTGGTGAAGATATCAACCAATTGTTCTTTTGATTGCACATATTTAAGTATCACCTCTTTTTCTTGAACTTGTTCTCTTAAATAATGATACTTGATTGCAATGTGTTTAGTCTTTGCATGCATGACTGGATTCTTGGAAATATTTATTGCACTAGTGTTATCACAATAGATAATCACTGGTTCTGAGATCTTCATATGCATACCTTCCAGCAACTGTTTGATCCATGCAATATTTGAGAAGTTTGTAGTAGCAATAATATATCCTACTTCTACAGTAGACTGAGAGATGAATCCTTGCTTTTTGCTAATCCATGTGACAGGTTTGTCACCCATGAAGAATGCTCCTCCAGTTGTGCTCTTTTGGTCATCGAGATTTCTAGCCCAATAAGCGTCGGTACACACTTTTAGATCAAATTTTCCTTCTCTTCTATACCATAAGCCAAATTCCTCAGTATTCTTTAGATATCTTAAGATTCTTTTCACAACAGTCATATGTGATTCCCTAGGGTTAGCAGAAAATCTAGCAACAATTCCTACTGCATGTGCAATATCTTGTCTAGTGTGTACAAAATACATGAGTTTTCCTATCATTGATCTATACAAAGTCTGATTTACCTCTGTTGACTTGTCTTCCTTTTTTAATTTGCATCTTGTAGCCATCGGTGTTCCAACAGGTTTGGAATCTTCCATCTTGAATATTTTTAGGACCTCTTTGATGTATTTGGACTATGTAATGAAAATACCTTCACTTTGTTGAATGATCTGTAGACCAAGAAAGAACTTGATCTCTCTAAACATAGACATCTCAAACTCTTTTCTCATCTCATCAGAATATGATTTTCATAGCATATCATTGCCTCCAAATATGATGTCATCAACAAATATTTCAGCAATAAAAGTGTTAGCATCAGTATCTTCTTTCAAATAAAGATTACTGTTTTCAATAGTCCTTATGAGTCCAATACTTATTATATAGGAACGAAGTCATCCATACCAGGCTCTGGGATCTTGTTTTAATCCATACAAGGCTTTGTGCAGTCTACATACCACGTTCCTCTTGTCTGGATCTACAAACCCTTCTAGTTGTTCAATGTATACCTCTTCTTCAAGTATTGCATTTAGGAATGCTCACTTGACATCCATTTGATATACTTTGAATCCTTTATATGTAGAAAAAAAAAGTAGTATTCTTACTCCTTCTAGCCTAGAAATGGGTGCAAAGGTTTCTCCATAGTCTATACCTTCCTCTTGTCCATGCCCCTTGCATACTAGTCTTGCTTTGTTCCTTGTGACTTCTCCATTCTCTTTCATCTTATTCCTGAATATCCATTTAGTACCGATGACATTCTTATCATCTGGTCTTACAACAAGTGACCATTTTTTGTTCTTCTCAATCTATTCAATCTCATCATTCATAGCACTTATCCATTCTTCATTATCTAATGCAGCATTGATAGAATTTGGCTCAAACTCACAAATTAAGCAATTTGAGTTTAAAGACTTAATTTTTGTTCTTGTACCATCTTTCTTATCTCCTATGATCCAGTCCTCTGGATGGTTCCTTCTTACATATCTTACAAGTATAGGTACAACTTGTTGTGTATCAACTTGATCTTCATTACCTTGCACATTATCTTGATCATTATCCTAACCATCGGTAACAACATTCTGACCATTGGTAACAACATTTTGACTGTCGGTTGCAACATTCTATTGTTCTAGAATTAAGCATTGTTGCTTGGGTAGATATATGGATTCTTCACAATATACAAACTTGTTGTAGTCTTCTGGTTCTTTTGTGCTTTCCAGCTCATTCTTTTCTCCAAATTCATCCATCTTCACATTTGTACTTTCAACTATTTTGTTAGAAGCCTTGATTACACATTTAAAAGCTTTGCTCTTGGTAGAATACCCCAGAAAAATACCTTCATCACTTTTGGCGTCAAGATTTCCATTTCTATCATCCTTTAAGACATAACATTGACTACCAAATATTTTGAAGTAACTTACATAGGGTGTTTTACCATACCATAGCTCATAAGGAGTCTTCTTTGCATCCTTCTTCAATTGTACTCTATTAAGTGTATAAATAGCAGTTTTGACTACTTCCCTCCAAATTATTTGGGTGATGTCCTTTTCTATCATCAAGTGATGTCCTTTTCTATCATCAGTGTTCTTTCACAATCAACTATTGATCTATTTCTTCTCTCAGCAATCTCATTGTGTTGTGGTGTCCTTGGTTCAAAGACCTGCCTTTTTATACCATGCTCATTACATAAATTAGTGAATTCATCTGATATAAATTCTCCTCCTCTATCTGATCTTAAACATTTTAGATCCTTACCACTTTATTTTTCTACCATAGCCTTATACCATTTAA
>MU226887.1:977042-998406 GCA_018584345.1 Thuja plicata | reverse complement strand
AGAAGGCCCGTAGTGTTGTCTTAGGCAGTTCGGGACAGTTCTGGGTAGATCTAGGTAATAATTCGAGGCTTTGTCCTACAGAACATTGTAAGGGGAATGCCCATGTGGCTTTGCATATTGTAATTCTAAAATTTTGTAATTCCACATTTGTGGAGATAATAAGAAGTCCATTTTCTGTTCTTGCAAATTGTTGTTGCTTCTCTAGTTTTGTTATATGTTTATGGTATTAAGGGGAGAGCCCTTCATCAGATCTACTGTCAATGGTCCTATAGGAAACACATATTCAGTATCTAAGTATTGAGTAACATCATTACCAATACCTGATAAGTGAAGTCTTATCCTTCTTTTCCATGAAGCAAAGTTGTCTTTGTTAAACTTGGCCACATCTTGTCTGTTCATCTTGTGATCTTTACTTAGGTCTTGAAACCTTCCTTCTAGGCACACAAGCTCTGATACCAATTGTTAGTAATAACTGAGAAGGTGGGGGGGGGGGGGGAATCAGNTGAATCAGTGGCCTCAAAAATTTATCGTTTAATATTTAACCACCAATCAATACACCTCAGATTATTAAGTCCCTACAAGATGCATGCCATGAAATACTTATAATATTTGAGTGTCTGTCAATTTACCTTGTCTATCCTTATTCTCCTTGATAACTGATAAGCAGTAAAACTATTTACCGATACTCAGTAAATATGCAAAGTATACCAATCAATCCAGAAATGCATATGTAAAATGTAAATCGATAAAGTAATAAACCATAGACACATAACACATGAATTTTAATGTGGAAACCTTGTTAAGGGAAAAAAACCACTAGAAACGGTACCCCAAATTTTCACTCTTCTAAAGTGAGCTATGTTAGGAGCCAACCCTATTAAAGGTTACAAACACACTATTAAGTGTGACCTTGTTAGAGGATTTTATACATAGGTTGTCACTTAGTATCTGGCATTTATTTTCCTACCATCCTTGAATCAGCCTCCTTCTTAGACTATCAATAGACTTTAGGAAAATCTTGCTACCATCCTTGAATCAACCTTCTTCTTAGGTTGTCAATAGGATTTATGTAATTTCAATGCTACTTTAATGATTCAACCTTTTTGGAAATTTTTTAGGATATACCTCAATTATAGAAGATGGTTAAGTCTTTCTCTGTTAAGAGACTTGATGCTTCAATGGTTAAACTGAAACATTATGACCTATTTCTAATGCAACTTGAATTGTAGATTTTCAGAATTATTTAAGTAAAATCCCTCTCTGATTAATGTATCAATTCAATTATTTCTACTCCACACTTTATGCTCTGTGATGGTGTGCTTCACTGTTCATCAGTGTCTGTAGAATTCTTTAGCCCTCCTTTAGCTTGATTGATCAGGACTGTATGAATTTATCCTTCACCAGTTTCTCTTCAGCATCTTCTTTCTATTCACTCCCCTTTCGTGTATGTGATTGCTTGGGATTACGGAAATGAATTATGATTGTCTCTTATATAGACATGATGTTCCTTAATTCTTGATTCTTGATTCTTGATTCTTGGTGTGAAAAACAATCCAGCCAATCTAATTTACAGCTTTAAATCCTAATTTATCTTATAGTTATCTTCTTGCCAACTGTAAAAATATTCTTTAAATCAATTACTTAACTTTGGTCAAATAAAATAAATAAAACAACCAGTTAAGTCTATCCTTAAGCTCTGCCAGCTAGATATTTTGTCATTTTCTAAACTCTTTTCTTTGTCGGTCAAGTCTACAGTTAGTCATCGGTGACAACTGCCAGCTCCATCGATGCAACTCTAGTTAGCTTTGAGATCTCCATCCGTCGGGTATCACTATGATTTTTCTTCATTGGGCAACACTATCTTCTACTCGTCAGGCATCACTGTGACTTTTTCTTTTCCTTTACCAATGATGTTTACTTCGTCAATGTTGTCTTTCACTTAGTGAATACTTGACTTTTATGCATTGTTGAAAGCATAATCTCTGTTCCATTGATTCTCTCAAGTCTTTGGCATTATGTACATGACTATATAGATGATATTAAGTTGACATCAATGAAAATACAAACCATTAACTGATTTAATGTCTTGCATCATCTTCAACTTAACATTATCAAACATTTAATCAGTTACATGTCATCAAAGAGATTTACAAAAAATTATTAAATCCACTTTCCTTGAAAGTATTTCTTCTATTTTCTACACTTGTTAGAATGTAGACAAAAATACTCATTGACCTGAGTGTATGCAATCTCCAATTTTTTATTACAGATCCATTAAAATCACATGTACAAAGTATCACCTAATGTGATTGATTAATACCTATGTTTCTTGGTAGCCTTGATTCTTTGTTCTTGATAACCAAATTCATCTTTTGTTGTTCTACTTCTTGAAACTCTCAGTCTGATCCATATATGTACTTCTTGGCTACTTTCATCCTCACATCCATTTGAAATGAATGATTACACATCTACTTATTCAATAGATTGACCTAATTAAGTTTCACGTATTACAAAGATAACTCTATGATTGAAGGTTTACAACTTGACCTTGATCTCCTAGTCCACATATTTTTAATTAGTTAGACTGATCAAAACAATTAAAATTATCTTTCTTGTCCCTCAAGAAATAGTTTTATATCAAATCGGAACTCTAAATTTAAAACATAGTTGTTTTATCTAACGTGGAAGTTAGATCCATTATTCTCGGGATATAACAAACTTTCAGTGTCTGATGCTCGGGTTGCTCTAAAAGTATTTTGGTGTTCCTTTTGTGAACTGTCTATCAGGTTCCCTTGCTCTATAAGGTTCCTCTCTTTTCTACTTTGTCGATTTATAGTGTAACCTTCTTGTCGGTTTCCTCTGTATCACTTTTGGGTTGCACTTTTGGTTTATATTGTAAAACTCATGTCACCGGGTTTCTCTTGAACTTAACACTTTCAGTCTGAACTAAAATCTATCTTTCGATGTAGTGTTACGGATGATTCAAAAAGTTGTCTTCCCTTTGCATACTAATCGCAAATTTAATGCCTTCATACACACACACACACACACACACACACACACACATATACATATATGTATATGTGTGTGTGTGTGTGTATTAAATATTATAATTATTTTATATTGTACAATATTCAAGTAAAATTTATGAATATTATTAGATACAATATATTTAGAGTTAATAATATTTTATAAACATTATATACTATTAATCATTATAAATAATATATCTATGAAAAAATAAATTTAAAACTGAGTACATTCACAAATTATTAATAATAAATATAATTATTTTATGTTTTTGTTATGTACAAAATAAGGGTGATGTCCCTTTACAAACCAGCCCATAGGGCAACTAGCAGCGAAAATCACAACAACAACAAAGCACAATAACATCATCAGAAGTTATACACATTAACCACCTAGAGAGAATCAAAATCAGCTACCCTTGCATCAATATCAAAAATAAAAAGGAACATAGTTGAACCTTTCGAATGAGAAAAACTAATACTTAATCCTTCGAATTATTTTATGTTATTTTGTATTATAAGATATCAATATCATGGTTTTGAATATATATATTATATACTATATTAATAATTATTAATATAATAAAAATAATATATTATAAAACATTATAAGTAATATAATATAATATAATATAATATAATACAATACAATACAGTACAGTACAATACATTATAGTCTAAAATAATATAATATAAATAATATATTATGCATAGTATTATATAATACCACATTGTGTTATTGACAATATTTAATATTATATAGTATACTATTAATATTTAGTTTCCTTTAAAATCTGATTTTCTCTTAATCAAAACATAATGAGTTTATTATTTATTAAGATTACTATTACTTGATACCTCTCTTCATTTCTACATTTCCATATCTACCAAAGAATGTTAGAAGACAGAATGCTCCAAAATAGATTAGTGTCTTTACTTAAACGATGAATATGCCTAGTGATAATTTCAAAAATCTTAAGATATACCAAACATACACCATATTTCTTTAGCAAAAGTACAATCAAATAAGATATGCCTGCAGGAGTCAGGGAGTTTGCATATGCTATAGAACTCCATATAAGAGGGGTCTTTCCTTAAAGGAAGTCTGTTAAGAAACATAAGCCATTCGAAGCATTTGATTTTAGGGTCAATAGAAATTTTCCAAAGACTCATATACTCTAAAATTTCATTGCAAGTTTGTATCAATATGTTGATTGAAAGAGAGAAGCTAAAAAGATTCCTCCAAATGGACACTCCACCATGTTCATGTTTAAGATGAAAGATGGTTATGAATGGCGAAGACACATTGAAAACCTTGCCATCTTTGAGAAGACTATGAAGAGACTCCACAATGAGGTTAGAAAGAGCAAGAATGCCACATATGATTAGATCTATATGCTGGCCCAAATCCAAGCAAAGGAAAACATTGTCTGGATGGAAGGACCATTGGGATGGACTTCCTGGGTGGAGACCCATGATGATATTTTGCACTAGTCTTTTATCTCCCTTTTTATGCTTTCATTAGTTTTGATATGTATTTAAACACTGATACTTTGACTCTCTTCGTGTGAGACTCTGAATCTTTATGTAAATTTTGATGTAATTTTTTATCTCCTTATAGTTAATACAAAAAAATAACTATTACATTTAATTTCTATTTTTATTAACATTTACATTTTATATATTTTGACTTTGAAATTTATTTACTTTGTTTTATGTTTTAATTTAGATTGAAATTTGAAATACAATTTAATTATATATTTTTACTTTTATAAAAATTTCAATAATTATATATAAAATTTAGAGAGGTAATTCAATTTAAAATTATTTAAATTCTATTAGTATTTTAATTATTGCAATATTTTAATCATAGACAACCATATTTTTTTGTTTTCTTTTTTATGTACCATTAATGTTAAATTAATCACACATAGGCCATACTTGGTGTATAAATTATATCATAATATTTACATTATTTATATTAATTGGTAACCAAATTAGAACCATGATTTGCAAAGGGTTAATTATGATCATTTAACTAAAATTTTAATTAATATTATTAAAATCTTTTAGTATTCAAAAAAAAGTATGAGTTAATGATTTATTTAAAATTTAATATTACATCACAATAATAATAAATAATTGATAATTTTTTAACAAAATATCTAGAATCTAGTGAATACTATTAAATAAAAAAATTAAATCAATAAAAAAATTAATCTCCATCTCAAACGATTACTTAAAAAAATTTAAAATTTAAAATTTACAATCTATTATGTTAGCTTTAGAGAAAAGAAATGACAATAATGAAATTTGATCTAAAACATCTAGAAAGAAAATTTACCTATTGAAATCTAAAAATAATTCACAATAGTATTTTAAAATTATTTTAATTATATCTATCACTCCAAAATGAGTAAATCTAAATCCCAAACATGGGACCACATTCTAAGGGATGTGCCTAAATTCAAAGGTCTTAAATAAAACTTTTTTGCCTATTTAAATTTGAAGGCATGCTTCCCTCCATATTTTAGAACAAACTCCATGATCCATCATCCATAAATCATCCATAAAAGTAAGAGAAGAAAAATTATAAATCATGAAATTTGATCCCAAAATTCTTAAATACTCTTACGTTGGACCACTTCCTAAGAAACAAGCTTTAAGTTTTAGGTCTTAAATATTTTCTACTCATATTACAAGCTTTTAAGACATTTTCCCAACCCATTTTTTATTGAACTCCATGGTCCATCATCAAATGACAACAAATGATATAATATACATAAAGATGCTCACAATGGGGAGGAGCATTTTTGTTAGGAATTAAGTAAGATGATATAATATAATAAATTTTATCCAAAAGATGGAAGAACAAAAAGATGCTTGCAATAGGGAGGAGAATTTTTGTTAGGAATTATTTTACGCCAATTCTATTTGGGTCAACTAAAAATATGTATATATTGCATGTTCGTGGATCAACTCTGGGTTGGACATGTTCATGTTGGAAGTACAAGAATGGGAAAGCAAAATACTGAGAGGGGGGAGGTGAATCAGATCTTAAAAACTTAACCACTTAAATAAAATTGATCCATATTCATACATATATGAAATTAACCTAACATCAGATAACATTCATAACATCAAATATGTAACTCATAACACAGAATCTGGGTAACCTAGAAAACCAAATAGGTAAATCTGGGGTGGGAATGATACCCGCAAGATCTTCACTATTGCAGCAATAAAGTGTGCCTGTTAGGGCTACAAAAGTTTGATTACAATATGCAATCTACCTGGTTAAAGGTCTATTCTGTTAAGAACTAAAGATCATTACAATCTACCTTGTTAAAGGATTTCAACTTACAGTAAAGTAAGCACTCGGTTAAGAGATTTGAAATGGCCTGCTAAAACCACTATGTTAAGAGATTTAACCTGATACACCTGTTAGAATGTTCCAACTAGTGATCCTTCATTATGTACTTAGATGCTAATGACGGATCTTCTCTTTTCAATAACCTTTGTGATCTCTCAATCTCATATGTCTTTACTCTGCTTATCACTACTCTGTCATTCTGCTTGATTTAGGCTTCTCCTCAAAATGACTTACTGTTCATCTCTCATGAACAAGAACCCTTCTTTGTATATCTCTTTCTCTTACACATGCTCTCTTTTAGGGTTAGAAGCCATCTTATTATACCTTTTTGGATCTGGTAGCGAGATCTAGATCAACGATCAAGATCTATTGTTTATACCTCCAATGCATTTTGATTTCTAGATTGGCTTCATGCCATGCATGGTATAAAACAATTAAATGTGAATTAACTTAGTAGACAAATATTAAATGCGTACAAATATCGGCTTAGATCTCATACAAGTTAGCCTCAACCGTTTACATCAAAGTTTGAATTAATCCTGACATGTATGCAAAAACTATTATGCTCGACACAACACATTTCTGACGTTTGACACTTAATATTCTACTTGGCTTGGCATGATGTAACTCAGCAATCTGAAAATTGCTCGGCAATGTTGTTCAGCCTGCAATTTTTAGCTTGGCCACAGTGATAACCAGCTAAAACTGCCAAAGTAAATGACTAAGTGTGGGTAACTAATCATCAATAGAACTTAGGGATTAAAAATCTCCCCCTTTGATATTAGTGGAAAAAACACACTTATCATTACAATTCATTCCATCCAAAATATTGCCTAAGTACATACTGTACTCCCCCTAGGAATGTACATCATACTATATACAAAAATTTATATAGTATACATGCCTCCAAAAAAAATATTTACACATGGATACCTGTACTGATCTCTTTTATGTTGTATCCTTGTCAGTCCTGTCAGTTTCCCCCTTTTTTGTCATTGATCGCTAGTGGGGTCAAGTTATACTTGTCCTGAAACTATTTATGAGGTTGTAAGGTAGACTCAAATGCAGAGTCCCAACTTTCCTTGACAAACTTCATAACCTCTATTTTCACTTTGAGCTTGGCAGCTAGACTTACTAAGCTTTCTGCAGTTGAGAGATGAGAGTCTCTCTTAAGCAATTTGTTTGCAGTTAAAATTTATTTCTAAATGACCTCCAAATGAGGTATCAAACTTATCTGAATAGTAAACAACTTGGTCCTAATCTGACCATCTTCAGCCTTGAGCTCGGCTATCCTCCTCTATGCATAAGTCAACCTATTAAAATGTAAGGAGCTAGTACTAGCATCCATACTCAGTGAACTGCCAGTTGACTTTAGGTCTATTTGTAATTTCTCTAGAGCCTATTGATTATCCTTTGTGAATAATTCAACATCAGATAACCTCTTATACAATGAATAGATATTAGTTGCAACTCCTTCTAAAGTTTCTATCAGAGAAGAAAGTTTGACCTGTTTAGCTGCAATATCTCTTGAGATTTTGGCAAGTACCTTGTTCTTGAATTTCCTCTCAAACCATTGCAACAGTTTCTCATTGGCTTCAATATTGTCATCATTTACCTTTTGCACAATGTGAAGTAACTATTCAAGAATAGGAGCTTGAGGATTCACATCCTCCATGTCAAAAGCCTTTAAAAATATGCCTTTTATGTTATGTAGCACTTGCTTTTGCTTTTGCTCCCTTTTTAGTTCCTCCTGTCTTTTCTTCCTCTTAAGTAACTCCTAGAGAGTCTCAATTTGTTCATAAGACAAAACATTGGGATCCCATGGTGGAATCATAATAACTTTATATAATTTGACATCTAGAATTGGATACTTCTTCCTCATAACTTTACTTCTCTTGAATTCAAGTGAACTACCGCTCGGCTTAGTTTCTACAATGCCTTTTCTAGAATCAGTAGTTTACACCATTGCATCTTTAAGTTCAGTCAAAATTGCCTGCTGATCAGGCATACTTCCTGTCTTAGTTCCAGTGGGAGTTGATGATGCAGAGTGTGGTACATTAACCAACACTTGCATTGCCTCTTGTTCTTTAGGCCCATTGTTAGTGTGTTTTATGTCCTCTCTACTATCTAGTACTGACTTTAAAACCTCTAAAATAGATGAATGTTGTACAATTACCTCTTGTTCAATTGTTTTATCCTTTGTTGCTTCTTCTTGAGCATCCTTATCCTTAGGTTCCTCTTGAGTTCTTTCTTCTTCTTTTGTACTCTTCTCTTCTTCAGCCTCAGTTTCCTTGATAGGTGAATCAACAGTTGAGTCCCTCGGCTCATCCTGACCCTCGGCATCCAGATTGCTAGAGTCATCAATTGTCACATCAATCAGACTTTCACTAGTCAGATAAATATTGTTAACTATCTCAGATTGATTTTGTGCATCTATCTTAGTCTTCTCAGACTCAATTGAAATGTGAACTGTGGAAATCTATGGTACAGGGGTGGATTTAGTTTCCTTATCCTTCAGCTCAGATGTCCCTTCATCAGTTCTCATTTCTTTTTGAACAATCAGTCCAAAAACTTCCTTCCAAATTCTAGTACTCTACTGTGCTATCCCTTCAATATCATTCTTCAAGATAGCATAACCTCTCTATTTAGGTAGAAATTTGTGCTTATATTCTTCAAAAACATTTTCTCTCTGCTTCTTCGTTAGCTTAGGGATCACTTGAGCTAAAGTACCTTCCCTAATTTGTCTCTCAGTTGTGAGTGCAAATTCCCACTTGCCAGATAGAAATTCATACAACTCACTCGACACATTTTATCATATTTCTTTAGGGGTTAATTTGAATTTACACATCATATCTAGGAGAGCTTCCTAGACCTTATGTTTGTCTCTTACCTTCAATTTCTCATACTTTATAAACTTGAAACCAAATAACCCTGTAGAATTTCTCAAATTCTCACATACTTCATCAATATTTGTGGGTTTCTTGAATGGTGTTGTTGGTATGTGGTTGGGTTTATCAGTTTCTATCATGTCCTCGTCACTTTCTGGAGCCAAATCTAATTTCCTTCTTGGTCTCTTAACTTGTAGGCTCAGCACAGCCTTTGTTGATAATTTAGTCCTCGATCTAGAACTACTTTCTCCAATCTTCTTTGCATATACTTTTGTTTGTTCTACTTGTGAAGTGGCAGCAGATGCCCTTGTCCTTGGATGATTTTCAATGGGAGGGGTAACAGTGGGTTTTTCTTTACTCGGCTTTGTTACCTTAGCTACTGCTGGCCTCTTCCCTTTTTCCTTAGTTGTGACCTCTTCTTCAGGTTCACTGACTTCTTCTTCTTGTTCCTTAGATTCATCTTCTCCTTGTCTAGTAGATATGTCTAGAGGTGCATCGTCTAGCTCCTCATCACTTGGCAAGCCAACCATCTTTTTCCTTTTCATTTCCGTGGTTCCTACCTTAAGATTCATCAAAATATTTGCCTTTGCTTAATCAAAATTTCCAAATCTTTTAGCTTTAGTATCAATATCCCCTGCTAGGAGTGTTGTGATAGTTGTTGATGCTTCATCAATATTAACTTCATAGGGAAATGGCTCTAGCCATGATACCCTAGGTATCATAGCCTGAATATATGTGTAGTTTGTATCTACTAAGAAACATATCTCATCATAGTGCTTCTCCAGAAGTGAAATGGGAATTCTTGTCCTCAATCTCACTCTCTTTTTGAATTCCACAAAATAATTTCCCATAATTCCATTGAAATTGCTATCTAATTTCTAAATACATTCACTAATCTGTAAAGTGATGGGTTTGTCCTTTTTCCAATTAATAATTCCTAGTGTAGGAAATGACTTTTGTACATAGAAGAATATACATATTAACAAAGAGCCAAACTTACATGATGAGATTTTGGCTTTCCTGATTGATAGTAAGTTCTCGGCTAGTTGTGTCAACTGCACCTCGGCAAGGTCATAGGTGTGATTCTTTTTTACTATCTTCCATACCTAGTCCACTGCTATATAGGGAACACTATCCAGTTGACTGGACTAATAGAATTTGTGAGCAATCACTCTCACTCCAAAGTCAAGTTCCAAGTTTGTAATTGTAGATATAGTCATGCCTCTGTTGTTCCAAACAGCTCTAGTGTTAGCTGCTATCTCTTCTTTACTTTGGTCTCTCATAGCTTGTTTACCGTTGATAATAAGATAGCCAATAACTCGCTGGATAATATCTTTTGTGATCTTTACTGGTCCATTTTCCAGCCACATATGCATATTATGAGCTCAGCGTAGGACAACCTTAATCCATTCATCCTTGAATTCTGTCAAAAAATTTAGGGCACGAGTTAACCCTTTGTCGGCTAAATGTTTGAATTGATCTTTCAGAATTCCATTGTCACACAGTTTGTCATAGGAATTTCTTAATTCTTTGTTGCCTACTTCACTAATTTTGACCATGTAACACGATCTTACATCGTGAATCATAAGTACCTTTGGCGGGATCGATGAGAGGGCTCCATTTAGATCACTCAAAATTGTACTTTCTGGAACGACACAAAATTTTGGTGGTGCACATGCATCACTCCTTACTAGCTTAATTTGATTAAAATCATCTTCCATTCCCTTAAGTGGTGTGGAAGAACTTGCAGCCATAACCTCTTGAGGTTAGGGTATGAAAATGAAGAACAGAGTACCTCAGCAAGAAAACACTTTGCACTGTTCAACTTAGGGTTGTCGATGGCACACTGACAAAATTATCGAAACAAAATTCACTAAGATCAAATCTGCAACTTCTTTAATCGCTCTGTAAATTTTAAAAATTACAAGGTAAATGTGAATAATAGACCATTCGTCCATATATAGACTCGAAAGGTCAAGGTAGGTAAGCATTAAATATTTTTCCTGTTAGCTTAGTGCAAGCCAGTTGTCATTGGCTGACTAACACAACTTGCATACCACTTGGCTTACCACACTCAACCATCACACGACTTACTTAGCCAACCAACTCGGCACCTATAGTGCATATAACTCTTCTCGGCACTTGTCACAAACATGTTCTGGTACATCTTATCATATGCAGATATGGACTTTGGGACAATTACATGCTAGGAATTGATGCAAGATTTAAAATTTGAATGCAGTTCCTTACATACCTCTATTGCTCAGTTGTAGATGGTGTGATCACATGATCCATTGGATTGGGTGACCTCGGCTTTAGTGGATTCATTGCTGCTGAGCTCTATTTTCCTTACCCATGTTTGGTTCATCTGTGCTCTTACTTCTTCAACAGTGGGAGCAGGAACTCTTGTCCTACACTATCTCTTAGTGTTTCCAATCTTCAAACAACTAAAACAAACTAAGCTTCTATACATCCAACTCATAGATTTCCCTCTAACATGTGTCTTTAAGCAGTCTTCAGGTGCATGTCCATATTCTTCATTGTAGTGGCAACTTTGTCTAGTATTATAATCCCAGTTGTAAGTGTTGCCACTGTTAGATGCTTTTGTTTGTGTCTTTAATGTCCATTACTGTTTAGCATTGGATCTATAGTCCTGTGTCTTATGACCATGTTTCTGACACTTGTAACAATAACCATTAAATCTTGGTTTGGGGGGTGCATCACTTGCTTCAGCCCAACATTCATGTGCTTTATGTCCAAATTTCTTGCAATTAAAATAGTAACCATTAAATTTAGATTTAGTATTGGACTTACCTTTCTTGCTTTGGAAAATGTTTTCTGTATGACCTGGTTTTCCACAGTGGTGGCAAACAGTCTTGTTGTGCTTTGTCTTTGCATTCCTCCTTTCACTATTCTTAGATGATTCTCCTTTCTCAGTAGATGTATTTGGTTCAGTTTGACCTTATCCAGAAGAATCTTTTGACCTTCTTGATGCTTCCATCAGATTCTCAAAATGAGTCAAAGCTTCATTGGGTTTGTTCAACCTTTCATTAAGTTCCTTCTCAGATCTCAAGTCATCTTTCAATTGATTGCTCTCAGACCTTAGATTTATCATTTCCATATCTTTCCTACTAATCTCCTGATTTGCAAGTAGCGTTTGATTTGCCATGTCAACCTGATTGATTGTCATTATCTATACATCATGTTTCCTTTCATCAAGTCTAACAGATTTCACTCTTTTGTCTTCTTCTGCCATGGTTTTGTCATCTTCAACTTTCTTCTTTTGTTCCAATGCTTCACATAGTCTTAATGTCTGCATTTCTTGCTTTCTTTTTAGGTTGCTAACTTCTTCACATAGTGCATTGTTCTTTCCCAGTAGATCTTCAAATTGATGCATCGCTCTCAGTAGAATTTTCATTCTGAAATAGATTTGTAGTATCATCTTCCTGGTAACGAGTATCATTGATTTGTTTGGCCAAATCTTTCCTAGCCGTCAAAGATTTCTTCAATTCTTTTCTTACTATCTCAAGCTGATGTAATGCTAGCTTGATCTCAATCTTCTAATTCTCAATGACTTTTCCCAACTTGTAAACCTCCATCTCAAGATCTGAACTCACAAGCTGATTCAAAGTTTTTGTTGGTGAACTGTGCTCTGATACCAATTATTGGAAGTACAAGAATGGGAAAGAAAGATACTAAGAGGGGGGGTGAATCAGATCTTAAAAAGTTAACCACTTAAAGCAAATTGATCCACATTCATACATATAATAAATTAACCTAACATCAGATAACATTCATAACATCAAATATGTAACTCATAACACAAAATTTTGGTAACACAAAAACCCAAATAGGTAAAATTGGGGTGGGAATGATACCAACAAGATCTTCACTACTGCAGCAATAAAGTGTGCCTGTTAGGGCTACAAAAGTTTGATTACAATATGCAATCTACCTGGTTAAAGGTATGTTCTGTTAAGAACTAAAGATCATTACAATCTACCTTGTTAAAGGATTTCAACTTACAGTAAAGTAAGCACTCGGCTAAGAGATTTGAAACGACCTGCTAAAACTACTTTGTTAAGAGATTTAACCTGATACACCTGTTAGAATGTTCCAAGTAGTGATCCTTCGTTATGCACTCAAATGCTGATGACAAATATTCTCTTTTCAATAACCTCTGTGATCTCTCAATCTGATATGTCTTTACTCTGGTTATCACTGCTCTATCATTCTTCTTGATCTAGGCTTCTCCTCAAAATGACTTACTATTCATCTCTCATGAACAACAACCCTTCTCTGTATATCTCTTGCTCTTATACACGCTCTCTTTTAGGTTCAGAAGCCATCTTATTATACATTTTCGGAAATGGTAGCGAGATCTAGATAGATGATCAAGATCTATTGTTTATACCTCCAATGCATTATGATCTTTCTAGATTGGCTTCATGCCATGCATGGTATAAAACAATTAAATCTGAATTAACTCAGTAGACAAACATTAAATGCATACAAATGTTGGCTTAGATCTCATACAAGTCAGCCTCAACCGTTTACATCAAAGTTTGAATTAATCCTGATATGTATGCAAAAATTGTTCTGCTCAGCACAACACATTTCTGACGCTTGACACTTAATATTCTACTCGGCTTGGCATGATGTAACTCGGCAATCTGAAACTTGCTCAGCAATGTTGTTCGGCCTACAATGTTTAGCTCGGCCACAGTGATAACCAACTAAAACTTCCTAAGTAAATGACTAAGTGTGGGTCACTAATCATCAACAAAACTTAGGGATTAACATTTCAATAGTTTTGTTTTCTCTCATATTACTTCAGCTAAAAGTTTAGATACATATTTGCATATTCATGGATCAAGTCTTGGTCGGACATGTTCAATAGTTTTGTTTTCCCTCATATTACTTGAAATAAAAAATTTTACATATTTGCATATTCGTGGAAATTTCTTTCTAATACTGAATTTGAGATTTATGCTATTTTTAGTTTCCTTAACTCATAAAGCTTGATGTATCTGCTGAATATTTTGAAATCATAAAGTTTTACTATTAACTTATGCATATTATAAAATTGTATTATCTATATTATTTTTATTTATAAAAGTTAGGTCTTTTAAATCTCCCTTTATATCTATAATACTATACTTTTTATATATATAATCTATCCATAAATATTAATATACAATAATAATAATAATAAATATTATTTAAAAAGTTAAATTATATAAAAATATAATTTATAATATTATAAATATAATATAAAACAATTTAATTTATATCCCAGTGGCCTTAGGGGGTGTGTTATTTGCTGGTGGTATGTTTTGTCCCTACCATGCCTCTATGTGTGGGCGTTGGTAAGTTGTGCATGGTTGGTTAGCTTAGTTTGGAAGTTAACATCCTCATGGTGGATGAGTTTGGATTGTTGAGTGTATTTTCTACCTTTTGTAGTCCCTCTATTTTGGTTGTCACTTGGTCAGCAAGGGCTTTTCCTGCGACACAACTCTTTTTCAAGCAAATCTTTGTTGTTTCTTTGAGGAGATCCTCCTCTGTACAAGTTTTTATGATTGGATGTGTTAGGGATTTGGAAAACCCCTATACTTATGATGGATCTTTGCGTGGACCGGTCATGTAGGGATTCTGCTATGGTGAAGTGGTCATTGATATGTGCATCTATCTGAAAGAACAAATCTACAACCTAGACGATGTCATGCGTCTGCGGATATGTTTGTTGAGTGACTGCTGGCCAGGCTTGAGACAATTCACATCCCTGCTGAGGAGCATTTTTTTGGTGTGTGCTATGACCATGTTGTAGGGCTTGTTGTTTGGGCTTCTTTGTCATATTCGCAGCCTACACAAGTCACCAACTCCCTGTTAGTGAATTTTCCTACTGCAAAACACAATATGTTTAGCCTTTATAAGGGATGCATAATGGTGACAATAACCAGTATGGGAAAAGAGATTTCTGCCTATTGGGTTGGGGTTTTAATGGGTGTAAACCATACACTACTCCCAATGTTGGGGTTTCTATTGTGTTTCAACTCATGTGGAATTTTTTGGTGTGGTTATGGTGGTTGCGGACTAGTGTGTGTGTAAATTTTTCCAACCACTACCCTTCTATGGTGGCCAAAAGGTCTGTTCAAAATCTTTATGTGTGTTGGTTATTGCAAGGGTCTTGCCCATCCTCTTTGGTGATTGTGTTTCCCGGATGTTTTAAAGAAGACATTTGTAGTAATTTTCCTATTGTTTTATTCACACAACAATGACAAATAGTTCCTTTTTTTTCAAAGAAAAATAAAACTATCTCATCATTATATCATTTTATAATATAGCTTCTCAATTGATTATGCATTATCAACATCTAACCTAGAAATTATACTTGTTGAATCTTTATAAATTCACTATAGAAGTTATGCGCAACAATAGTTTTCCTCAACAAACCAGATAGAAAGGTAAATTTCCAAAAAAAAACTACTGATAAAGTAAAAGAGCGATTGAAAAAATGTTTGTTGTTCATGTCATACTGCTTTTTAATTCTTGATTTTCTCTGTCGAATGCTTTTTACTACCGAAAGAAGTCAAACATAAAAAATAAAAAAAATAATTGCAGTCCACGTTACTGCTAAAGAATGGATAAAAAAGATTTTTTTAATTTGAAAAGCGAGTTTCATGGAAAAAGGACCAAAAACTTTTATTTAATTAAATTGTACTAAAAACAACTCCACACCTGAACGCAAGAAGTTGAAAAACTGTATGGAGACGATAGGGAAACATTAGACTGTTTTTTTAACTTCTGAAAAACTGTATGGAGACGATAGGGAAACATTAGACTGTTTTTTTATCTTTTGAAAAACTGTATGGAGACGATAGGGAAACATTAGACTGTTCTTTTAACTTTTGAAACAGCAAGGAAATTTGAGATGAAATAGTTTTATATACTAAGGGAAACTCCCAAAATTGTTCACCGATTAAATGGTTTTATCTACTAAGGGAAACTCTCAAAATTGTTCACCAAGCAAAAACAATCAACAAGATATTCTAGCGTATTTTGCGGAGATTCACATTTGATGAAGTACTGCTTCTTAGCGTCCAGCTTCTGGAGTCTTCCTAACATTGATTTGATCAATTATCAAATGAGATTGTGCGAAAAAAATAATACCACACTTGATCACAATATTAGGAGTTGGAAAACGATTTTTCAGTGATGATAGAAAATATTAGACTGTTCTTGAAACTTTTGAAGCGGTAATTCCATTCATTAAAGAGAAAATTGACTTGAAATAACTTTTTTCTACCACGAAAAACCCTAAAATTGTTCCCTTGGAAATGCAACAAATTAATTTGTACATTCAAGAGATAAGAGTCCAACTATTTATAAAAATTTCTAATATGAACCTCAACACCCATTTTGATGGCTTCACGGATATATTTAGCCATTTCTAGCATCAGATAGATCATATTAAAAAAAAATATAACATTATTTATATCCCTAAATTAAATTAGTTTTACAATTTACTATCCACGTAATTTTTGGATCAATCATCTTCTCATGACATGATGTTATACTTTTAATAGTACTTCTCAAAGAAAGCATGATGTACTATCGGAGGTTCACATATAAGTTAAAGGGAAGAATTATTTCTTGGTTTCTAAAAGAAATCTAATGCTAAGAAAACCTCCTTAGACACAACCAACAACATATGCAGGAAATGAAACAAGTTATTAAAATTATCAGGGCTTGAAAGCGGGTGCATAGAAAATGGGCATCAGAACTGGAAAGTAGCGGGTATGTGGTAGGGAACATTTGTGTCGAGTGCCTCCACAACCCCGGGAAAGGAAGCCAACCTGAAGCCACGGTAGATCTCTCTCTCCCATCCCCTGCCCGCCAGTTTCTCCGCCTCCTTAATCGCCGCCTCCAAAGTCGCCGCGGAGTCCTCGAAAACGGCGTCCACAATCCCTTTCTCCAACGCCATCTCTGCGTTGAGCTTGTTCGCCCCCAGCACCACATCGCGCAGGGTTATGGGCTTCAGCTTGCTGCGAATCAAAGCCATCATACTGGTGGGGATGGGGAGGCCAAGATCGAGCTCGCACATGTAGAGGTCGGAGGAGGGCTGTTGGGACATGAAACGGTAGTCGTGGGCGAGAGCGAGCATGTAAGCGCCCGACACCGCGCCGCCACAGATGGCTGCGACGGTGGGGATGCTGAGCCTCATGAAGGCAGCGAGCATCTTCTCTAACTTTTCTAGAACAATGTCAATACGGTCGTGGGGGCTGTGGGAGATCCATTTCATGTCTATGCCGCAGGAAAAGTGTTTGCCAGCGTTGGTGGTGACGAGGGCTGCTGCGTCGGGGGACTGTTCGACCAGATTGAGGGCGTCGGAGATGGCATCGAAGGTAGTGGGATTGAGCCTGTGCTCGTCCTCGTACTCACCCACGAACGTCAAGATGTACACCTTCCCTCGCTTCTCAAGGCTGCACATCCTCGCTTACTCTACTATGCACTGCGATTTCTTCCTTTCTCTCGCAAACTAATCGCTTACTCTACTATGTAGATGTAGCATTGAAATAGGGAAGCTCCTGTCTCATTGGTCATTTTTACCGCCCACGTGGCATCAATTATCCGTGTTTTCGTCAAAACTTATTGCACGTGCTTTTTCTTAACTTCCATTCTCGGCCAATTGTTTTTTAACGCCAAGCAAAGTTCCAAACTTTGCAGTCAACATCTGTCCACGTCGTTGCTAAAGAACGGATGAAACTAGAATTTATAAAATTTGGAATTAGGCAAGTCCAGAAAATAATTTTGTCAAAATGCCGAGTAACATTCATGCACCCGTTTTTCTTAGCTTCCATTCGCGGTGGAATTTTTTTAACACCACGCAAAACTCCAAACTTTGCAGTCAAGTTCACGTCATTGCTTAGCAAGGGATAGATATGAGGCTAGTCAAAAGAAAATAATTTTGTCAAAGAATGTGTCATAAAAGGACTTAGTAGATTCACGGTAAAAAAAATGAACAAACATTCTATCTTTGGTCAAAGGTTTTGAAAAAAATAGGAGTATTCTTGTTTTAAATTATAGAGTATTCTTGACTATAAATAGTAATATTGTTTTATTATATGATCATGGTAGTATTTTTCTATACTATGGGTTATTTTTAATTTTTTTTTTTTTCAGCCCAATATTTTATACTAGTAAAAGAAGTTTCATAATTAGCACTCACTAAAGTAGCAATATGAATTCATGTTACTGTTCAAAAGTGGATAGAAACAGAGTTTTTAGAATTTAGAATGAGACTAGTCATATTCCTCATGAAAGAAAATAATTTTATCAAAGAATATATGTACCATGAAAAGACATAATTAGTTCATGGTAGAAAAGAGAAACAAACATTCTACTCATTGGTCAAAGATTTTTTTTTTTAAAAAGTAGTATTGTTCATTACGAAAAGGAAGATAAGCTATAAATAAATTAAATATTTAAAATATTAAAAAGGAGAGGAAAATTGCAAAAACTCTATACAAATTTCTAACCTTTCATTTTCTCAACCCAATTTTTTTGAAAAGCAACAAAAGTTTCAAAATTTGCAGTCACTAAACATAAACATCAATCAACATTAATATTAAAGGGATGGGCATAAACAACACACTCTAAACATTAACCAACTTAGGTGGCTAGTGTGGGACCCATTCACTTTATAGTTTAAACTAACAATATTTATGATCATGTAAACCATTGCAATCATATGTAAATAGTTAGCCATCTACTTTCCACACAGGAGTTAAACCAGATCCAGATAGTTATTTACTGCACTTTAGAAGTTTAAATGGAATAAAAGTGAGACTCTCGCAATGAAGGTAGACATTTCTTCAAAATGTGGATACATATATAATACATTGAACTATTTGATCGAATACCTCAAAGAAACATAGTAGAGGTCTCATTGAACCTCATGCTTGCGGGATATATAAAAATAATAATTTGTGTTAGAAGATGTAAATTAATTATCCACCATACACAATGTAGAAATGTATGTTGGCACAGACCAAGAAGATTCCTCATGCTATCCTCCATCACTCAACATTAACTTTTATCATCCAGTGTGGATTATCACCAACCATTGATGGCAGGTTCACCTCCACCAAATAAACAATATATTCAACCCCACATTATTCTTGCCATGCTCTCTCATCTATCAATGAAAAATCATTGTTTAAAATGTTAAACATAATTATCATAACTAACTCTATGACTTTACTTTATGAAGAATTTCCAATAAATTAAATGAAAGAGAATACAATTTCAGAGCTCTTAATAGAGTTTCTCCTTTGATCAAAGCTTTCTATATACTTAGTCTTTTGGATTGATTTCCAATTATATATGTCATAATTGTGCTACTATGTGGTCTAATTTGGAGAGTGGAGAGCACTACAAGTGTTCCTTTATTCTTTCTATATTTACATCATTTAAGTGAATGCTACATAGGCAAGCTTTGTGCTCGTGCTAGTCTACAAGTGAGTTTGACTGCAAGAAATGTACTGTCTCCTTTTAAATTCATGTCACATTTGTATTCTTTTATATTGCATCGAGAAAGGAGGACATATTTTTAGTACACTATCATACTTTCAAGTTGTAGTCCTTCGATAAAAGTAAGAAAATAAAAACAAGTGAGAATAACTCACATGTAAGTACTTGCTAATGAAAAAAGGCATGTAACAAGATTGAGGATAAGAAAAGATCATAGAAAGAGGCAAGATTGTCCATTCAATTTCCAACGTGCTCGATTTTCATTTTTTTTGTCTTTGTGTTGCTCTATTTTTAGAGTTGCTTGCAAGAAAATTCTTTTAGATTTCTTTTTATTTTCAATTGTGCAAGAGTGGGGAGTTGTTTACATATCTAAGTCATGGATGACTTTAGTGGCGAGGAATTCGAGGATCCCGATAATGAGATGATATGGAAACTTGAACTATTGTCAAAGTAACAGGTCTTAGGTATTTATTAAACTTATTACTGTAGTCCACTGTTTGTATCTCATAATTAATCATGAATAATAACATATTTCAATGTTAAAAATGTGAATGTGGTTGATAATTTCATCAATTGTATAATTAATATTGATTTTCATTTACATTATTCAACTCATATGGTACAATTCTTGAAGATTTTCTTTATTTTTTTACAAAATATAGCAATTCATATGATACAATTCATAGAGATTATCGGGTGATACCACAATAGTGGGTTACACTTTTTTGCCTAAACGGACATTGAACTCTACATTTTGAGAAAAACTTTCACATTCGGATACATATTGTCATTAAACTGTTTGAAATTGGAAGATGAAGTAAACTAGAGTATTTTAGGATTTTCTGTCTAGATTCTAAATATTATTTTTTCATTTTTTTTTGAATTAATTTTAATGGTCTTTTTTTTCTCCCACTAAAACTGCTATGTTGCTGAAAATGTCTTTTTCAAAAAGGTACAATGATTTCGTACAACATAACTTTTTTTCTAAAATAGATATCAATATGCTTCTTTTGAATTTGATTTTGTAACATCCATACAGAGGGCATGCAATTGGTTTGAAGACATTATCATGATTATTGCATATTTTATGAACGTTTGAAGTAGAGTCAACTGTAATTTTGACATACCTTGACTGTGTAGCTGATAACTTCTTGTGTATTTATCAAAATTCAAAAAAAAATTTTGATAGAAAGAAGACTCAAAACTGGAGGGCACTGTTATTTTTCAAAAAAAAAACTCTATTTTCTACTATTTTTCATTGAATGTCAAACCTGGAAGTTTATATTTGATAAAAAACTTACATCTGATGCACGTCAAAAAACATAGACCTAATTAATTCAATATTTGTCAAATCTATATTCGTTAGAAAGCTCGTTCTGAGTACTTGTGTGATACAAAAGAAGGTGTCCCTATTCTTCCATTTGAGCCCCGCGCTTGAGCCCTGAAGCCATGAAAACTGCATATTGTTGTGGGCTTTTGCAGATGGCATCATTTTTGGGGGTTTCGATAGAAAGTAGTTTCAATCGAAACTACTTTCTATC
>MU226887.1:942267-961133 GCA_018584345.1 Thuja plicata | reverse complement strand
ATACACATATATATATATATGCACATATATGCATATATATACACATATATGCATATATATACACATATATACACATATATGCATATATACACATATACATGCATATATATACAAATTTACAAACAATATATATATATATATATATATATACATTAAAATGCATATATACAAACAATATTTATTATAAAACAATAAAATATGCCAATTATAAATTTGAAAAACCCGATAATTGACGTTTGATAAAACGGGAGCCACTATTCTCTCTGTCACTTTCAACCCAGTCGAAACAGACAAAGTGACTGTTTCGGCGGGTTTTATTCCACCAAGATAAACCTTATTACTTTCGATCAAAAGTAACTATGTACTTTTGATCGAAAGTAACTTCTGATCGTAAGTACCCATTTTAGGTACTTTCGATCGGAAGTTACTCACTTCCGATCGAAATTTTTTAGTTGTTCCGATCGAAAGTATCAAACATTTTTTAGTGGGCCACGCTTTTCGGGGTGAATTCATTCCTCCCGAAAAGTGTAGCCCACTATTGTGGTATTACCCTATCATTAATTTATTTATAAATATGATACAATTCATTCATTACTAGTAGTAAGTACACATCTCTATTTGATTCTATTTGCAAACGTCAATACCCAATTTCAATTGGATTACCCTTAGCAAATGCCCCTGAATTCCCTTTTATAGAAACAAGAGAGAAACAACAGTTTCAGGTTGATTTGCCTCATCTGAAGACTCAACATCAAAATTAACATGAAAACCTCTCTAGAACCGTACATTTGTGCATTTGACAGGCCTATTTAGTGAATTAGCATCTACTACATTTATCTTTTTCAAAAAACAAAGTCCAAACTTTAAACTGAAATTCAAGCTATTACAAATAAAATATAGAGATGATTGAAAGTAATTTCACATTCTATGACTGATGAGATGATTCTTCCATTTTATTTAGTATGCTCTATCCTGTGTTGTTTCGAAGGTCAATATTTGTCAAGTTATAGTAAACGACCAGCAACCTCGTTAGCAATCCATACTTGGAAGATTGAGTTGAAAGAAATGATCCATCCAATAGTGCATTCAAATTTTTCAATGGTTTGATGCAATTTACAATTCCTTCATGAGTTGTTTCCTGAGGAAGCTTGTCTAAATTAGACATCATCATGTCCTCCAACTTTTCTTTTTTAAGCTTCTCTTCCATGAAATTTTGTTGATGGGTTAGTAGGACCAAGAAAAGGATTCAGAAACCCAAGACTTATCATTTTGGTTACCTTTTTATTAAACTTGGTGACCTCTCTCCCATATAAGGCCAAAAATTCATCTCCTTCCCTTATTTTCTAAAAATTTTTAAAGAAATTTTTTTCCTTTACTGTTGCATGAACGTTGTCATGAATTCCATGGCTTTCAAAGATCATGTCACTGGTTCTATTAATTTGTTACAAAATTTGTCTTGCGATATTCTCTCTGAAAAATATTTTTGTTCTTCTCAACTTGATCTTTTAGCTTCCCAAAAAAATTTGTAAGACTTTCATTCAGTTCAAACCAATCACACAACCTTTCACCACTCGCCTTTATTTTCCCCCAAATGCCTTGTTTTATTTACTTGACTATATTTTTTACTTTATCATTCAATCTTTTTTGTAAGTTTTAATTGTATTATTTTCCTTCTGTAGCTCTTCTCTCAATTTGAACAACTGATGTTCACTCTATTTTCTTATTTCCTCTTCTTTCTCTTCCCACTTTTATGCTTTTACCCTCTCATTCTCCAATTCCTTATTAAAATTGTTTTTTCTTATGTCATACAGTCTCCACGCTTTTGTATAAACAAAGTGAAGAAGCTTTTTCATCCTCAAGTTTTTATTGCTCTCTTCCAATTTTTCCCTCAGAATTTTTAGTTATGTATCCTTATGTTGTTGTTGTACAATTGTTTCCATAGAGGAATAATTTTGTACTCTTTTGTGTAATTATTTTCACTTCTTATCTACTTCTTTCTCCTTTTCCTTTCCATTTTCTAGGTCTTCCTGTAACTTATCTATTTTTTTTAGAAGATTTCCTTTATCTCTCTCTAACTTCATCACTGAACAGTAGACCACTTGGTTTGTCAGTTTTGACACATTTATCTTGTCCACATTTTTTTATTTTGGATAAATCCATTCGGAGGATGCTAAGGTAAAATTAAAATAAATATAACTAACTCTCTGGTTGATTACTACCTCTAGCTGGAGGCATAATAACCATGAACTCCATCATTTCTTTCTTTGGATCATATGTGGGAAATATCCTATTCGATGTAGGCTCTGTGCATCACGAACTACAACAACTGCATCCCTCTTTAATATTTTATTAATTTTTCTATTCCTATTTTTTGTGTGTTCAAAGTTAGTTACAAAATCATTGTAACAAAAATCTAGGTTTTCTGACACAATTGAATGTTTGAAAGGTGAAATAGCACTTGCAGTGATGTACGCGCATCCACCTATGCCTGTAGTTCTAATAATTTCATCATGAGGATTAGAAACACTGTGATCCATTCCTAATCATGTCCCACTATCACTAGCAAGTGGAGATTTTTTACTGTTCAAAGGGTTTTGTCCTGAAGGTGTGACAATTGTTGGACTCACAGTCACCATTGGCATTGTTGTCATAAGACTCATAACCTTTTTCTTCTTTACACTTCCTTTATATCTGGGATCCATTATTTTTATCTCCACATTATCCATTTGCAATTTCCTTTTCGAACCACTAGTACTACCCATGCCATCCCTACTAGTGGCAGTGGCCCTTGATTCAGACTGAATCTGAGTGCTTGGGAAAGGTGGAACTGGATTTGAAGCTGGAACAAATGAAGGTGCAATGGTATGAGACTGAGTAGTACCTTCTCTCGATGAACCTAATGATTCAACTCTAAGGACTGGTGTCTCACTATTTTTTGGTGGAATTTGTGTGATAGGTTGAAATGAAAGCCCTTGTCCTATGGGACCTAGACCACCCCAACCTAGAAAACCCATTTTTTATATAATATTTTCTCCTTTTCTATATTTTTCTTTCGTGCACACATCGAATCCACTAAAAATTGAATTGACTGTAGTAGTTTTGGGAGTGGAATCAGTGGATGTGGGATCCATAGAAGCCTAGTTATACTCATTATCTTCACGATCATCATTGTTGTGATATGCTTTAGCTGGATGCTCCTTATTCCAAACATTGCTAAATATTTCATTCTCTTCCACTTCATAAAGATCTGCAGAGGTCTTTGGCTCGCCGAGATTCTTCCTCATTTCCCAAAAATTAAAATTTTTAGTTTTAGTCTAATTACCATATTTACATTGATCCACTAGGCTTGTTTGAATATATTTCCTAGATGGTTGAGAAGCTTTCTAGTAGAAATTGTAGGATGCCCTAGGCTACACTTTTCCTTTCTATTTTTGCAATGTGATAATTTGTGATGACAATTCTTGTATTAAAATATTATTTTCAGCAATGTATTTCTCCATCTCTTTTTTGACCTCATCCCAGGACTCCCATGTTTTAAAATTTTTCTATCAATGACATAATCTCATGTTGGCATTTCCTTTCCGAGTTTCCATTCTCTCTAAGATTTGTTCCAATTATGTTGAGTGGATGATACTGCCATTGATTGTCAACATCAAAGAGAAAAATTGTAAAAAAACCTATGCCACTTTGAATCATCTTCTCTCAAACGTGAACCCTCCAAATGAGAAAGGAAACAAAGGAAATATCATTTTCTTATGCTGGCCATTAAAGAGTTCATATGTTGTTCATATTCCACTACAAATACCCTCTATGTCATATGCATTGGAAGTTTGTAGTTTTCTACCACTGAATCGTAAAACTATAACACAGTGTAGTCTTCCATGAAGTACCAGTTAGCCCATTGTATTTCACTTCTGAGTTGAATGCAATATCTACAAGACATAGGTAATCTAGGCATTAGAGTGTCTCTAATTTTATGATACATTGGTATGAAAAATAATTCTACAAAATGGTTGTAGTTCCTTCTATTATCATTCATCCTTATCTCAGGTGTCCATTCATATATCGGATTATGGACATGAATTTGAAGCTTGTTTGTCTAAAATATTGCATAATGGTTTGATAAAAGAAGATATAACAAGTAGGTTGTGAATCTAAATATCTTTTGTGAACCTCTTTTAATCGTTAATAATTATTCTTGCATCCAAAGAAAAATGTGCTCAATAAAATTGTATCATATTGGTTGTGATTCACAATGAATACAAAAAATCATTTCAAGAATTTTTTTGATTAAGAGTAAAGTAGTTTTTGAAGGGAACAGTAACCCTTTACAAAAAACTAAAGATAGGCAATCAGAAACATAAGAAAAAACTAACAGACAAAACCATAAAAAATAGTTGGGGGAAAAGATGAGATAGCAAGGAGGACCCCACCAGAAGTCTCTTTTCCATATTCTCATCCTGGTCTTCCTTGGTAGAATCATCTTTGCGGGGTTTAGCAATCAGGACTGCCAGCTTATTAACTCTATCCTATAGATCATCATACTTTCTGTTAATATCTCTTATCTCTTCCAGAAGCCAAGTATTCAACTGCAGATCCATGTCAGCCCTTTCTCTAACAACTTGAATAAACCTGCAGGGAACTTACGTTTTTTCGGTCTCATTACCATGAATATCCTCCTTTCTATCTTTACCTTTTTAATTGTCCTCAGATCCCATAGCCTTGTCTTCTCTAGAAGTCCTGCCCTCAAAAGACATAGATTCTGCATAGTTCACCAGAATAGGGGTAGTGTCAGATATACCCTTCTCTTTAGTCTTCGGGCTAGGCTCGCTGTAAATTTTAGCAGGGGAATTAGGTTTTTCCACCTCCAAAGCCATAGGGTCATCCCTAAGGCTATTTTTATCCTATCCCTTAGTTTCCTTTTCATCAGAGTTGCCTTTACTGTCGTTTTCAACCTCCTTAGAAGAATCGGTTAATTCCTACTCAAGGGACTCTATGTCTTCCTCTGTTTCCATGCACTTTTCCTCAGAGAGGAATTTTGAGGCTTCCCCTATTTCTTTTTTCACATCCTTCTCCTTAGACTCTATTTCTCTATTCATGCACATACCGTCCTCGTCTGTGAGGATCTTGATATGCTCTTCACCACTAGTATTTGCTTTGCCCTTCTTCTTTTTACCAGCAGTGTTGCTTTCGGTAGTCATAGGTATTTTACCTTTCTAAACTCTATTCGAGTCTTCCTCCTTAGGGTTTCCCTACATCTTATATTTAGCATGCTCATAAATTAATAGTATAAGCCCATCATGGAGGATTGGCGATGCAACATTCTTTTTGTTCTCCAAGATACTATTTTCCAGAGACTTAAGAAGAAGAAAAGGAAAAGAGATTCTCCTATTGAAGCGGAAATGATTGACCAACATAAAATGGAAATTGTAAACCCTAGTGTAATGACCCTCAAGGGTAAAATACTGCATCATAGCTTTGACAAGCTTAGCCCAAAAAAGCTTCATATGATCCCGCAGGAAGAAATCACCTGACTGCTTAACTAAAAGGCTCTTTCCACCTTATTCTTAGGGTACATTTTAGCAGCATTTTTAGCCATGAAAACACCTCTATAATATTTCAGACCAGACAACTTAAGACCCGTGATTTCAAAGATAAGTTTTTCAGTCACTCTAAAAGTTTTACCACACAAAGTTACCTGACCATTGTTCCAGCTATCCGCAAATTTCTTGGAGATGTCCTTATTATTTCTGTGGAGTCTCTCCATATAGTCTGTTACCCCACCTTGCCTAAATCTCTTCCAGACCTCTTTTTCTTTCTTACATTTACAGACTGATGGTTCTTCCATTTTCAACTTTCTGCCCATAATGCCAGAGAACCAGAGATCAGAATACGATAGAGCGAAAGAAAAATGAGGAGTTTGAGAATAAATGATAGTAAGATGCCGCCCTTTAATAGAAATGATAACACTTTTCCCATAATTTTTATAATTAATGCACTTGCTGTCATGCATGCAAAGCTCACATTTGAGGCAACTCTTAAAACTAGCCTTTCTTGTCATCATAATTTGGAATATTTCCAGGTTTATGACATATTTGATCGTACATCACAAGATTAGCGATATCAATACTTAATCCTTGATTTCCATTCCAGTATCTGACATCATCACTAAAGGCACCCACATTTTCCAGGCTATCCTACATGCAGTTGGACTCTCTGTAGGCATGACTAGCATAGGTGACGTCGAATCCTTCCATCAAAGTTTTAATTTCATCAAAGATATGACTAGTATTCCATGAGGGAGAATTAATTTCTTTAATAAAATTTACTGTATTCAAAGAATCCCCTTCCAGCCACAATTTAGAATAGTTCTTCATTTTAGCAAGTTTGCAAGCATTGAGGGCCACCATAGCTTCAGCCATATGGCTAGTTTGATATCCTAAAGGATGAGCCGAGGCCACAATGCACTTTCCTTCAGAATTTCTAGCTATGCTCCCACATCCTACTCTGCCAGGGTTTCCTTTAGCTGCTCCGTCAAAGTTCACTTTGAGCCATCCCAGAGGAGGAGAACTCCAAACCGTAGACTCTCAAGGAGAAAGAGGGGTTTTATATTTGGAGGTGAAGTCCCAATTCTGAAAGATCTCCCTATCATTAATCCCTTCCAGGAGTTTAGGTTTTAATTCAACTGCAACTTTAGTGTTTTAATTAACACTGTTGATAATTTTGGATCCAATCAAGATAGGAGTAGATTTTTTTTCTCAAAATATCCTTTCATTCCTTTCTTTCCATATTATCCATATGACATGAGGCCCTGTATAATCCCAAACAAGTTTTTCCAAAGGGTATTGAATTGGGGCTCTCCATTGTTCCAGAAAATCTTGAATAGTATTAGGGAACACCCAACTAACTTTCCAATGCTGTAACACCACCCTCCATATTTCCTTAGTGAATTGACAATGGAGCATAAGGTGAGTAGAGATCTCAGCCTCTTTCATACAGAGATAACATCTTTTAGGGATAATCCATCCTCTTTTCTTCAGATTATCAGTAGTCAGGATTTTGTCATGTATAAACAACCAATAAAAAAAGTTAATTTTAGGGATCAAAGAAGGAAAGCAAACCTTAGCTCTTTTAGGCTCTTCCTCCCTTAGGTTGATCATCGAATAGGTAGAGGTCATAGAAAATATACCATTAGGATTAGGGGCCCAGATTAGCTCATCTTCTCTATTATAATTAATAACCCAAGGAGAAAGATCCAAGTTAATATTTTTCAGCGTGGGATCAATATCATACAGGTTTAACCATTTATTTTCCTTCCAGTAGTCTACCACTTTACAACCAAATCTGAATTTACATATGACCGCAATGTTGTCCATTCGAGGGTACTGGATCAGAGGCTTTTCTCTAAACCAAGGATCATCCCATAAATTAATTTTCTTCACGTTGCCTACTTTCCATCGGGCCCCTTTAGCAGCTAGGGGTCTAGCCTTGAAAATGCTATTCCAAATGACCGAGCCCTGAACAACATTAGGAGAAGAGAGGAAATAATTAATAGGAGTGTCAAAAAGATACTTAGACTTAAGAATTTTGTTCCAACCTTTCTCTTCCTCAAAATTTCTCCAGCACTGCTTAACTAGGAGAACAGTATTGATGTTTTTAATTCTTCTGATATCCAGTCCTCCAAGTTTGATCGGCTTACACACTTTTTCCCAAGCCACAAGGTGAATTATGTCTTTAACTTTAGTTCCAGACCATAAAAATCTTTTTTGAATTTTCTCAATAGTATCTGCAAACTTAGCAGGAATTTTGAAAAGACTCAGGGCATAAACTGGGAGATTTTGGAGGGAGCTCTTAAGAACCATAACTTTTCCATCACTGCTGAGGAGGGATCCTTTCCACCCAGCAAGTTTTTTATTGAATTTCTCCACAATTTCCATCTAGAAAGAATCAGGCGGTTTACTACCCAATGGAAGACCTAAGTAGCTTGAGGGGAGAACAATAATAGAACAACCCAGAATAGTCGCCATTCTCCTCTTCTGATCCAGGGGAGTGTTGATGAAGAAGAGGGAACTTTTATCCCAGTTTATAAGCTGACCAGTGGCCGAAGAATAAGAGTCAAGAGATTTCTTGATAGCTATAGCTTCTTTAATAGAGGAAGATCCCATAAGGACAATGTCATCCATGAACTACTCATGGGAGCTTGGAGGGCAGGAGGAAGAGGGTAGAAGGCCAAGAATCTTCCCTTCCAAGACCCCTTTAGTGAACATTCTCCCAAGGCTTTCAGCCATGATAGAAAAAAGGATGGGGGAGATAAGGTCTCCTTGTCTGAGGCCTCTTGAAGGAAAGAAGAGATTAGAGGCTGAACCATTCACCAACACCAAGATAGAAGGGGAGCCAATGAGTTGCTGGATAAGACCAATCACTTTCGCACAGAAACCAAAAGCAGACAAAATTTTTCAGAGAAATTTCCAGTCCACTCTATCGTAACCCTTTGATAGATCCACCTTCATGAAGAATCCATTCTTTTTCGAGGCCTCCAGCGAGTGGATGTTCTCATGAAAAGAGATAATGGAATCTAGTATTTGCCTACACGGACCAAAGCCATTTTGCTAGGGGAATATAATTTTCAGGAGGATCTTCAGGATACAGGTCATGAGGACCTTAGAAATAATCTTATAGAAGGTGTTACATAAACTGATCGGTCTAAAACTGTCAGCATTATCCGCTCCCGGCCTCTTAGGAATGAGGACAAAAAAGGTGGAATTAACTTCTCTCAGTAGAGAACCATATCCAAAGAACTCTTTAACCGCATCTGAGATATCTTTCTCCACAATATTCCAAAAGGATTGGAAGAAGAAGGGAGGGAATCCATCTGGGCCTAGAGATTTTTCTCCTTCAAAAGAGAAGGTAGCCACTCTTATTTCTAGAGTTAACAAAATTTTGTTCAGCATCTTATTATCCTCTCTTGACAGAATACAGGGGATCATTTCCAGTAGCAGATGTTGGTTATCCTCAGAGAGGTCAGGGTCAGCTGTGAGAAGGGAGGAAAAGTAACCAGTCATTTCTTTCTTGATATCCTCTTCCTTACTCAGTTTACCCTAATTTCCATTGATGTGATTTATTCTCTTAGCAGCCTTGTGCTTCTGGGCAGTAAGGTGGAAGAACTTGGTATTTTTATCACCCACACGGAGCCAAAGAGCTCTAGAACGTTGTCTCCAAAATACCTCCTTAGATAATATTATGGTAGTCATCTTGAATTTTATTTTCCTTGACTTTTTTGTCCTCCGTCAGGCCCTCTAGGTCAATAATTCTTTGAATTTCTTCAAGATCGGCTTGGACCAGACTTTTGTTTTTAAAAATATCTCTAAATTTTTCTTTATTTTAAACCTTGACTCTGCTTTTAATGCTTTTAAGTTTTTGAACCACTCTGTACATCATAGTTCCCTGCACTTGGATATTCCACCACCCTTCAATAAGCTTAGCAATGTTAGGGTGTTGCATCCACATTTTTTCAAATCAAAAAGGATAATTCCTCTTCCCCAAAATACGATTTGCTTGAATAGAAATAGGGGAGTGGTTAGAGCCAACTCTAGGAAGAGAGGACAGTGAACAGTCATAGAGAAGAATCCAATCCATAGTCAGAAGGGACCTATCTAGACAAACTTGAATCAAGTTATCCCCAACTCTTCTGTTAGACCAGGTAAAGTTACTACCTCTAAGTTCAAGGTCCAAGAGGGCTTGGTTATTGATAAAGTCCATGAGAGCTATTACACTATCAAGTAATCATGCTTAAAGTTACTTCTCTCCACTTCCAATCTCCGCCAGAATCTATCCCTTCTAGTTTTTGAGTTGGGAGCACAAATGTTAGAGAGGACCCAAGTGAATCCATCTTGAATATGGTTAAATCTTATAGAAGAGATATTGCCTTCAGATTTGATGATGTCCCCAGAGATAGTGTTCAGGTTCCAAAAGGCAGAAATTCCACCTGAGGCTCCCACTGAGCTACACCTAGTCACTCCACAATTTTTGAAGAGTTTTATCTTTTCCACTTTATCTCTTGTCATTTTAGTTTCTTGTATAAGAATGATATCTGGTTTCTGATCTTTGACTAAGTTTCTTAGTACATCCTTCTTATGGGGGATATTTAATCCCCTAATGTTCCATGAGATAATATTCATTTATAACTGTTGGGAGCAATCCTTGATGGTCCTTTGTCACCCATCTGCTATACTTTGTATACTCTCCTGATCATGAGTGAAGCTTTTTTTAGGTCGGCCTCTCAGAAGTTTTGGAGTACCCACATCTGCTTTCTTTTCTCTAGTTACCACTCCTCCTTGAGGCATCCTTGATATGCTACTGGTGTGTTTCTTCTTGCTGGTAGAAACCTCACTCCAAGAGTCCCCTCCATCTTCTAAAAAAGGGTTAGATTCTTCAATTGAGTCTTCCCAGCTAGGGTTTTTCTTAGGGGTTTGAGGGCTATCGGCCAATTTAGCACCTAGATCTATTATAACTTCTAAAGGAGAAAAGGAATTCTCAACAAAAAGGGTTTCCATACCTTTTTGGATCTTCTGCAATTTCTCCTTCCTCGAAGAAGTCCTCTGGCTCAGTTGTCTTTAATAGGGGAGGATCCCCATAGCATGTTTGGTTGGTATCTCTTATTGAAGCATTAATCAGACTAGTAGCAACATCTTTCCCTGTATATATCACTAGCTCTGTTGATGCTAGAACTGGGGGTTTAGTCAGAGGTTTTTCCTTCTAGATCTTCCTTGGTTCCTTTGGTGGGAGATTTTTTTCTTTCTGAGTCTTGAGAGGGCATTCTTTTTCCCTATGACCTGATTTCTTGCATGTAAAGCACACAAAGGGGAGGGATTCAAAATCTACTTCTTGCGACCAAGATCCAAGCTTAGATTTAATCACTATATTGTTTAGAAGATCTACCATCAGGAGGATGTTAACACAAATCCTGGTATACACCCTTCTCATTTTAGCCACTGTCATAGGATCAATCGATAGGAGTTCTCCAAAGCAACTAGCTAATCCTCCTAGAACATCTTCATGCCAATATTCAAGTGGAAGCCCCGGGAATCTGACCCAGACTAGAGATGAGACAAAGAAATCCGAATCATTTAGAACCAGATTAGGGGACCACTTATGTAGGGCAAAGGAGAAGTGGCCTAGCATCCAAGGGCCCCCACAGAGAATATGAGAGAGATCTTCCATAGTGGAGAACTCGAAGGAAAATAATCCTTTAGCCATTGCTGCGATATCGACTTGCCCTTTCAGAAACCATTTCCTCTTAGCAAAAAATCTGACAGCTTCAATATTAGGTCTTCCATCCACAAACTTGCCTATCAAGGTCATTTCCATTGCCAAAATGGAATGATCGATCAAAGGATCAGGGATAATAATAGAGAATTCTCCTTTTTTTGGGTTGGATATCACATTAACCACAGGAAAGGAAGATTTCCCTATTGGTTTAATACCAAAGAGGCCCGCCCACTTTCCCTTGGGAGCTGACACTCTAGCTTTGCAAGATTCTTGAGCCTGTCGAGGCCCTACAGAGGGGCCCTCATTTAGGGTACTCTTGGGTACAATAATCTTGGTTGACTTCAAACCATTTTGGTCAAAATCAACCTTGGTGTCATTATGCTGGGATAGGAGCCCTCCCACCGGAAGAGAAGCTTCCAAAGCAGGTACTGTACCTACAGAACCTACACCACCATGGCCAGGATTTGAAATTTGGTTCCTGCTTGAGGAAATCTCCAGAGGTTTCCTACTCAAGGTTTCTTCCATTTTTTGGTTCTTGGAATGATCATTTCAAGAATGTTGACACCCACTTCTATGTTACTTTCCAATCCCACAAAAATGGCTAGCGAGGAAATACTATCCTAAACCTATTGCACAAAAATTTCATAATCATAAGGAGGTTTATGATCTTGATCTAGACTAGAACTGATTGTTATTCCCTTGATATATGAGTCTTTTTGTATTCCATCTAATTTTTCATAATTCTCTGCTAGCTTTCCTAGCTCAATTTACATGTTTGAGTTTTTTGCTTGAAACCCTAGGTCCAATAGACTAGCAAATTCAGTCTCACTTATCGATAAAATTTCCTCCTAGGTATTTTTACTGACAATTTCTTTTCTATTTTCTTCATAATTTTTGGCGCAAAACATGACAATTTATGGACAAGGGAATACTTGAGGTAACGCTATGTGTGTTGACGCAACAACCCATAGTGCAATTTTATTTGTCTTTGCCTTTACCATGCTGTTAAACGGATAGTATTTTTCCTCCTTCATTGGATCTTTCCACTTATTTTCAAGTGAAAATCTAATTTCCAAGATTCCCTTATTTTCATATATAATAGGATCATAAATATCATGGAATTCATTAGTGAAACCTAGTATTTTAACCAGTTTGTGGAAATCTATTATCTTTGTCTCATGTCTTTGTCTTTTACTCATAATATTTCCCTTGGTATTTATTTTTCCCATCATGGTATAATGGTATCTACTCATAGGAAAATTCAAATAATTCTACACAGCTACAATTTTTAAGTGTGATTCAAAACTAAACTCTAATTCTAGTTCTACAACCAAAACAGTAAACCACAAGATTTGAAAAATTAAAAAGAGGGAAAGTAGGTGTTCAGGATTTTACCCAGACTTTCAATTTGTGTAGACTGTGAGTAGGTAGAGAGCTAGGAGACTCTATTTCATTGCTCAACCTAGAGTCATAACCCCTTTCTGGATCTCCAATACTAGTTAGAAGTTAGAACTGAAAAACTTAGATTGAAAACCTAAAGGGAAAAATGGTACAATCCTGACTCGTGTTAAATTTTATTACTTCTTTATGAAGACTAATATATAATGTGACTATGAGTCTATGACACATGTCACTTAATTGTTTGACATTAAAAATTCATCGGGAGATACAAAGTTGATCTTATTAGTTATTATATTTATTAAATGAAATAGTCTAGTTTAGATTTTAATTATACTTAATTGAGTGTTAAATCATGATACGTGCCTTGTTTCCAGGGGACATTTGTAAAAAGAGGTGATTGTTCCCTAAATCATCCCAAAATACACCTTGGATCATCAATCTATGTTTATCCAATGATCGTTGGTAGTCACGGTTAGGTTTCGCGAGTCCCATGTGAGTGGACAGGTGTCATGATTCTGGAATACGTTTGCAAAAATAGGGTTTCATTTCCCTTTCATCCTGAAATACACCTTTGGCCATTCTTCTATGCTCATCCAATGGTCAACGGTCATTTGTAGTCACTGTTAGGTGTCATGGATCCCATTCATTTTTTCCTTCTCAATACTAGTAGTCACTGAGTACTGACACCTATGGTCCTACTCACCTCACATGTCATTATTGAATGATATTGAATGTGTGAGTGGACACATGTTATGATTCCATAATAGGTTTGCAAAAAATGAGGTTTCATTTCCCTTTCCTCTTGACATATACCTTGGGTCATTGATCTATGCTCATCCAACGATCGTTGGTAATCACTGCCAGATGTCGCGGGTCCCATTCACTTTTTCCTTGTCATCAAATGGCGTTCACCTAAGTGGACATGTGTCATGATTCCATAAGATTTTTGTAAAAAATTTGGGTTTTATTTCCCCTTTGGCCCGAAATACACCATATGTCATAAATTTATTAAATTTAAATTAAAATATTTTTCATTTACACTAAATTGTAAATATTTAAATTTTAATTTTTAAATAGTCCTAAATTTTTATTTAAATAACTTAAATATATCAATTTAGTATTATATATGATCAATTATTAAACTTTGTAATAAAAAAGCTATTAACTTTATAAATTGATAAATATAACTTTTTATTTTGCATATTGATAATAGATATGCAATTTAATTCAATTTTTAAAATAAATTTAAATCAACTTGAATTTATAAAATAACGTTAAAAATATGACATTATAAAAAAAATGAAATAATTTGATGTTGATAGGCTGAAATTAAATTGTTTAATTCAATAGGTTGAAAAATTATATTGTTTCGATTATTTAATTAAAAATTGAAATTTGAAAATTATATTTCTTCTCTGTGAAAATTGAAATTTCATTGTTTAATTACTAAATATTGTGTAAATATTTAACAATTAATTATATATTGAGTAATTTTTAACTCTCACTTTAACATTGAATTTAATTATCCATAAAAAATTAATACCATCACTTCCTTATTTCTACTCAAAGTTTGGAGATAATAAAATGTCTAATACACAAATAAAGAAACTAATTAGAATATTGCAATCACAGAGAAGTCTAAGAATCATTTTTTGTGCACATAAAACACAAATTGAAATGAACTTGCTAAATATTCATTATTTTGTTTATAAAATTACATTGTGGACTAAAATAAAAAACCTACCAGGACAATGGTAGTGGACCAGTGCGAGTGGTATGATTTTATCCAAAAGAAGAAATTTTAACAAAGACGATGCTAACTACAAAGTAAATTGTAATGAAACTGAATTTGTTAAATCCATAAAAGCCAAACTGAAATGAGTTGCAAAGTTTTCATTAATATATTCTATATATTTACAATTGTCGTAGTCCTTCAAACAATTTAAAGTGAAAATGAGGTAGTTGCAACTTGCTAGGTACTTACTAATAGACCAAAAGAACTAAACTACTAATATTACTAGCACAGTGGCTGAGGACCTATGCTATTATGGTATGAGTGTCAATATAAAAAAAAAAAATTTAAAAAAAAAAAGTGAAACTTGCATGTCAAAACACCAAGGGCAAGCCATAGGGACAAGGTGGCGGGAATGGGTAAACTAGGGATCTTCATCTTACCCTCCGTCAGAGTATAATTTTTGAGAGAGGATAATCTATGAGAGTTCTTCAAGCCATGTGTATTCATTGAATTCATCAAGGAGAAACCATTTGCGGAGAGTATCCCTCCCAAGCCACGCCCATTTCCTATGTCACGTTAGTTTCTCTACATTGAGGTTCAACATAAAGGGTTGTTGGGCCATATTTTTACCCAGCTCAAGCAGCTTGGGTATATCTCCTACCCAAAGGATCCTCACCCATAATTCTCTAAAAATAGCAATAGGGACATCGTCCATTAGGAATTTCTCTTTAAAGACCTTCCTTAGCAGCATCAGCATTTTCTGACCTTCTCTCCTCTAGGGTCGAGGAGAGATGAAAAAAACTGAGACATAATGTTCATGTAGACATGGTATCTATCAACATTCTCTAGGAACTCTTGGCCCAATACCATCAATACAAGAACATTTATAAAAATGCCAACCTCCCTAAAAACTGAAGTGAGGGTTTCTTCTGAGATGCTTCCCAAAAAGGACCTATTCTTTGTGAATGTGCATCTCAAATAGACTGGAGTGTCCATATTCAAATTTGTGACAACCTAAAGACCTAATAACCTAAACCTTAAAACCTAATTCATAATTTCAACCATCGAAAGCTCTAACTCTTAATCTACCAAAATAAAATTGAAGAGGAAAGAAACGAGATCATCTATAAATAATTGTTGACTGATATTGAGCAATTAATTATTCTTTCTTTAATCGTATTAAGTCCATTGTCCTTAATCTTTAATATAAATCTTTCCTACAAATGCATGTGTGTGAAAAATTAAAATTCATTGTCTTTAATCTTTCATATCTCCATTTAAATATTTCCCTTAAATGCATACATGTCCATGTATATCTTTCCCATAAATGCATATGTCTGATATCTTCATGTAAATCTTTCCCATAAATGCATGCATGTCAAAAATTAGTAATATCGTCTATAAGGTATTTATTTCTTATCAAGCTACAAGTTACAAGTTAAGGAATGTCACTATTACTCTTAGTGACAAGACATTCATTTCTTTTAAATTACCTTGCCTGACTTGCCACATGTTTCCATTCTAGAGACTTCCTGCACAATTCTGTTTCATTCAAGAAACTGGGCCCGAGATAAAACTTCATGTGTAGATATATGATCAATCAATGGTCTAGATTAATACATTTAAAATATATCATTATAAAATAATATATTTAAGGTACGTGTTGATGGTGTCCATACCATGTGCAATGACGACAAACAACTTGGCAACTAAAAAGGCGATATTACCTCAATAGGACGTTGCAATAATTAGATGTTTAATGAATTGTCATTTGGCATTCGCCCCAGATCCCACTAGACACATGTGACTCTTTAATATCACCAAAAAAATACATACTTTTCCCATAACCAACGAATAATTAGCCAACTAAATAAAATAATCTTCAATGGGCGAATGAAATTCACCAATACAATAAAATTTTTTCTTCTAAAGCAAGTAATTCGCCTAACATATTACCAAAAAAAATTTGGCAAACCAAAAAATTCATCTCAATAAATATATATATTTTCCCCCCAAAAATGTTTCATTCACCATGATTTTATGGAAATTTAATACACTACAAAAAAAATTGCGAATACAAATTAATTTTTTTTCCTACTTTTAAATAAAAAATCGCCCTCGATATGAATTTTTTCCTGCCAACATTTTACACTTTTTTCCTGGGGGGGTTCTTAAAGTTATCCCTAATCTAAGTTGAGGGCATAGAACGTTGAATGGTTGTTGTGCATTTTATTTTTCTTCGCCCTAAAGAAGGATCACACCAACAAAAAATTTTATCTCCTTCATGAAGTTGACCCATTTTTTATGGATTACTACATAATTTGAAGCTACCATGAAGGTTTATTTTTGTGACTGAAAATTTAACATTATGAGTGCAAGTGTTTATGAATGTAGAGATAGATTTTGTCAAAAATTGGATATGATCAATTAATGGAGGTCTATTAATTCTAATCTATGTTATCCTTACAACAAAATGGTGTGTTTGGGAAATCATGAAGCCTTTAAGAAATGATTATTTGTGTTCCAATTTTGTGAAGAGCATGTTGGAGGTGAGGTGATAGAATGTGCCTATATCATTAGGTTACCTTGGTTTAAAAAGGTTGTTAAGATGTCAAGGAGATCCCTTAAAAGATTTTAGTTTTAATTATTTCCAATCTTTAATAATATTTGGGTGGCTATTGAAGAGAGGTTAATACCAAACAATGAGCTACAAGTCATGGAAGCTGAATTAATGCATGGTTGACAAAAATATCTCAATCCATTATAAATCATGAAGATTGTGCAAATTTGCAAAGAAATAGTTCAATACTATTTGGGAATCCAAGAGTGTTTTCAAATATAAATGGGCATGTGTATTTTGGGAAAAAATTTAGTGCTAATCACCTTTGTTAAAAGGAAAAATATAATATCCCGCTAGGAACCCTCTACTCTAGGACAAAATACTCATTAATAGGCAGAACAAAAGCTATGATTGTTTTTATAAACTACAACATGGATTAATAAAAAGAAGGGTAGTCGTTAATGCACTAAAATTTATTTTCTTCTAAATGTTATAATAACGCCTAATTTTTTTTCAATCAACATCCATTGAAAATCATATTTCACATAATATTAATAGTAGAGTACACTATTTTTTATACTAGTACTCAATGACAAGTACACCAATTCACCCAATGCCACTCAATTGTACTACCATTTAATCAGTTTGCAATATAAACAACTCAAATCATTTAATCTTCTTTTAAAAATTACAAATTTCAAATCTTCTTTCACTTTCAAGAGTCACTCATCTATGAAGCAATAACCATTTTTTAAATTCCAAAACACAAATTAAAATAAAACTTATAACACATGATGATATTTAAAAAAATAGGATCATCCATTTCTTTCTCTAATACTCAATAATAAACATACTAGATAAGTATTTTACAAAAACATGTCAGTCCACATGAATAGAGTATTGTATCAAAAGGCTCGGGAGTGACTATGCCTCTTTAGAAAATCTCTCACTCCAGGGTACAATACAAGTCTCATCTATATCCATAACCAATACCTCACTCAGCGGCTTGATGGTGTTTAGGCCTCACACATTAAGAGGCTCTCCATATAATAATATTTGTGTTATGATGTGTATGGATGCATGTGTGTGTGTGGGTGCCATACTTGAAAGATAGATATACACGTGAATATATGATACATGAATGTATATATAAAAAAAAAAATTGTGTTTAGATTAGTCCAGAAGTATCAGATCCTCATATGAGATATGTGCAAAATATGAACCGTATGATATGATATAATCTAACCAAATGTACATATAAAAAGCAGCCATAAGCATAAATGAAAATTAAAAGCACCATATCAATTAGAAGCATGCATACGATGAGCAAGAATATGTATGTGTACATATGTCATCAATGTCAAAATGTACATGTATCACATCACTAAAAAAACTTGTGAAGTATATATATATATATATATATATATATATATATATGAATGAGCTATACAATCTCATGGTCACTATCTAGCAAACCTGAGTGGATGAAAAAAACAAGACTCTAGGGAATGGGTTCCTGACTTGGCGAAGCCAGTAGATCTAGATTATAGTGAGGTTGTGTTAGCACTTTTTCTTGTATCTCAACCTTAAACTAATTATACTTGAATGAAAACTCCTTTGGACAAGAGAAAGGCTAATTGCTAAGGACTGGATAAGGTCCTTCTTCGTTTTTGAGTTCCACAACTACTCAGGCAGGTTTTACCTTAAATGATGGCTGTTAACACAATATTTGTTGATGTGAACACTGATTTGTCATGTATCTCTATTGAACTAATTTTATAAAATACCTTGTAAATGATCAAGCATAATCATATACAGGATTTAACCATACAAATCATAATCTTAAATATGACAGAAAACCAGTGAGACAAGGATTTCAATCCTTCTTCCTTTTCTTGATAG